>PITB01004293.1:62736-117521 GCA_004024585.1 Paradoxurus hermaphroditus | reverse complement strand
TTGTGGCACAGGCCGCGTCACTGACCCAGGAATTTTTTTTCTACCCTGAATCGTTACACTCTTGTGATGAATTCAGTACTGCGCGTGCATGCCTATCGAATTTAATGCACGTGTATTAAGCACCAATTGTGTACAGTTGGGTCTAAAGATGAGTAACACCCGTGGTGCTAGCCATGAGTTTATGATCTGGAAGAAAAGATGGGAACACAAAAAGGTGTAATAATAAGATGAAGGTGTTCTGGGTGCTTACAATGCACAAAGTACCTGTAGCAAGTACTTAACCTGTACACAAGGTGGAAAGCAATACAGAAGTCTAAAGGATACATCTGGAAGAGGAAATCCAGAGACGGCTTCATGAAGAACGTAGCCTCGCTAGGCCGCTTTCCTGAAAGAAATGACTCCAGTTATGAGAGAGCACAGTCAGAAGCCTGAACCAAATATGGACAAGGCAGGGAAGCCCCGGAGATGCGGAAGTCCGAAGAACCGAGCAGAGAACTTCTCCGAAGTGTCCGACTCAAGGACCTGGTAAGTAACGTTGACGAGTAGAGTAGAACAGGTGTGAAGCATTCGGGAATGGCAGGGACTGTGGCAAAATGGAGAACATCTCGTCCCCTTCTCAAGGAGGCAGTCGCCGTCCTGCTTAGCACACTGTGCCGCGAGGGAGTGTTGATCTGACGGACCCAGTGTTTCGATTTTCCAAGAAAAGCCGGAAACCTGGATTTTGGTATGAGATCTCCCCACGTTTAAAACATCTTGGCCAGCGACTAAACGTTTTTAAATATTCTGTGCTCACAATGAAACATGTCTGCAGGTCAGATCCAGCCGCGGACTGTACCTTTCTCATCTCCAATACGGGCTTGGCTGGAGGAGCCACACTCAGAGGAAAAATGACGAACCGCTCGCTCCTGGGACTGTTCGGATGACGAGTGACTCCTTAACACGGGGCTGGGCACTGCGCAGAAATCGTGCAACAGATGAGATCAAAGAAATGGGTCTTGCCTTTCTGAAACTCCTAATAATTGGTGAGATGAGACAAATACATACTAACGAAAGGGAAGCAAGAGGCAGCAAAAGAGGAAACAACTCTGTCCTGAAATGTAGAATTTCCAGGTGACAAACGAGGGCCTCACCAGGTTTTTTGATGCAAGATGGGATAGAAAGTACTTGGACCTCCTGTTTCAATTTCTTTTTCTCAGTTCTGTGCAGATTCAGCTACTGTCCTGCATTAATAAGAACATGTTTCGTGAGTATTTTATTTCCAAATTAAAGCAGATTTCTTTACTGGTTTCTTTATGTATTTATGGACTTATTTACTGAGGCTAAAGATGGATATATCCTCATTAGGCAAGTTTTTTACAACACATAAAGTAGAAAAAATAGAAATTGAAAATTAATTAAAAATTAATGAGCACCCTCAGAACTTTTTATACTCCTGGACTTTTAAGAAGGTACATTCAGGAGGGCACCGGGATGGCTACGTCAGTTGAGCGGCTGACTTCGGCTCAGGTCATGATCTCACCGTCTGTGAGTTCGAGCCCCGCGTCGGGCTCTGTGCTGATGGCTCAGAGCCTGGAGCCTGCTTCGGATTCTGCGTCTGCCTCTCTCTCTGCCCTTCCCCTGCTCATGCTCTGTCTCTCTGTCTCTCAAAAATAAATAAACGTGAAAAAAATTTAAAAATATACATTCAGGAGGGCACCTGGGTGGCTCAGTCTGTCGATCACCTGACTTTGGCTCAGGTCATAATCTCGAGTTCGTGAGTTCAAGCCCCGCCCCTGCTTCAGAACCTCTGTCCCTCTCTCTCTGCCCCTCCCCCGCCAGCTCTCTCTCTAAAAAAAATTCAGACGTGTACATGCAAACACACATATAATCATCTACTATATTGATGCGAGATCCTGCTAGATGGTAGCCTAATGCAGACACCCAATGCCCTATTGACAGATTGGTGTACAGTCGGGCTTCTTTGATTTCTTTCTTGTTTTATTTTCAAGTTTAAAACCAGATCAAAGAGAAGTCACGCCATCCCTGCGGCATCCTGGTCCTCTGAGCTTCAACCAGTTTGTGCTTTTGGGTGCATGGGTGGCTCGGTCAGCTCAGCATCCAACTCTTGCTCGACAGCACGAAGCCTGCTTGGGAGTCTGTCTCCCTCTCCCTCTCCCCTCCCCCCACCTCGACTTGTTCTCTCTCTCTCAAAATAAATTAAAAAAAAAAAAAACTAAAAAAAAAAAAGTTTGTGCTTTCTAATAATTCCCCACTGAAAACTCAGGTTTGGGATAAAAACATGAATACTGCTTGCATGTTTTATAGCTAAAAGTTTGCGAGTGAGCAAATGTTCATCAATTTTGCGATAAGAACACATACCCATGTTTGTTAAGCACTTTCTAAATGAGGCCTCACTTAGTCACGCCATGACTGTTGTAAAGCCCTGTTGTTCCTCATGAGAGGAAACTGAGGCTCAGAGAGGGGGAATGACTTGCTGGAGGTGACACAGACAATATAAGTCAGGAGCTGAGATTTGATTCCGGGACATTCTGACTCTGAAAACGGAGGTCTCATCCACCATAACGGGAGGCCCAGGTTTTTTTAGTACTTTTGTTATTAATGTAATGGCTTAGATAGATCACAGTGGTTTCTGGGGTCCTTAACAGGGACTTAAAAATTAAATCACAGTATTATTAGACAAATCGCCAACCATAGTCGTAGCTACTTAATTGTTCAAGGTCAACTGTGTTTTCTTTCTAAAGCACACCTTAGATAACCAAGAACTGTTAACAAGAATGACAGTCAACTCTTTGGTGCACTCCGTGTTACTCTGCCCCTTCTTAAATTTTTGTTTTCACATTTTTATTTATTATTGAGAGACAGAGAGAGACCGAGCATGAGCTTGGGAGGGGCAGAGAGAGGGGGAGACACAGAATCTGAAAGAGGCTCCAGGCTCCGAGCTGTCAGCACAGAGCCCAACACGGGGCTCAAACTCACAAGCTGCGAGATCATGACCAGAGCCTAAGTCGGATACTTAACCAACTGAGCCACCCAGGCACCCCACTCGGTCCCCCTCTTAAAGGGTACCATTGCATCGTGCATTTCTATGTGAGCCCTGGACACACACCTCTACCCCGAAGGCACTTAACGCATTAAGAACAACAGGGTAACCTGTGACTTCACACTTCCATGGAGAATGTTTTTTATGATTGAAACCTCACCTTTTCATTTAACCGGATGGCCTTTGCACATACATGGAGATAAAAATTAAAAGCCTTTTCTTGCACCACTCAACCAAGGCTGCTGTGTTTTTACTCTCAAATGTAGCACAAAAGTACTAGAACATTGTCTTCGACCTTTGCCTATGTCATGTGATGTGAAAAAACAGAACTCAGTGCTTTATTCGGCACCCGGGTGGCTCAGTCGGTTAAGCTTCTGCCTTCAGCTCGGGTCATGATCTCACCTCTTGTGGGTTCGAGCCCCGCATTGGGCTCCGTGCTGACAGCTCAGAGCCTGGAGCCTGCTTCACATTCTGGGTCTCCCTCTGTCTCTGCCCCTCCCCTGCTCACTCCTGTCTCTCTCTCTCAAAAATAAAGAAACATTAAAAAAAATTTTTTTTAAATTAATGTCTTATTGTAAGTGTGCTAGTTTTGATGTCCCGAAATTAGAAACAAACAAACAAACAAACAAAAAACTTAAATAATTTTATTGAAAACACAGGCTGGAATTAAGTTAAATCGTAGGAAATTCTCTGCTGGGGTCAAAGGTCAAATGTTGGCAGTTTCTTAGGGTTCAGCCTAAATTGAAGCAGTTGCTGATGATTAGCTATGAACGTGACTTTGTGTCACTAGGCTAACTGTGCTTGCTTGCAGATTTCGGACGTAATGACATAGATCAGAAACCTCGTGACGATGCAGACATAATTGTCTTTTGAGGGTACATCGCTAAGCCTTTTTATATGTGAAAATGCTTTTTAATAATGTTCTCTTGGCATTCCACGAACTGAAACACCTTGGAAAGAGGCCAGTGTTGTAGTCCAACCCCTTGGTGGAGAGCGTGAGTCCAGTGGAATCTTAAATCTAAGTGTTCAGAGAGTATCGTCTTTCCTTCCAAAGGGCAAGGACACTTCATGGGAAATAAAATCCATGTTTCATAGTTATTTTGCAGCCATGTTACCTAATCACAAAGATCCCGGCCTCGTTCGAGTGGTAGAATTTGCTAGTGACTTTGGGAAGGACTCTTTTTTCACGGGAGAGGCTGCGAATTGGCATGTGTTTTGGCCTGCGTGGTGTTTTCTGATTGGCTGGTGGGTAAAACTTGGAAATATTAACAGAAACATCTGGGTTCGTGTGTGGGTGTACCCGAGCATATTTGGAGGGAAGATTCAAAACCCAGTCTGTACAACTTGATGCTATTCCGGTGTTTCTAAAAGGATATTTCGAAATGTTATTCTAGAGGTAACAATTTTTTCCATAGCCTGGCCACTCTTTAATAATTCTACTTCCTTTCCATGCCTCTTGGATTATTTCATTAGAAATTCATGATTTCATGATTTCTTTAAAAAACGAATAAAACAACATTTCCATTAGCTCAACATAGTTTTCCTCTCCACTCCAGGAAAGAATAGAAGCTCATCCCGTTTTAATTTTCCATATGTCTGTTTGGGTTTGGGTAGCGTGTTGCCTCAGGGTAACCCCCTTTTTTGCTTCGCACCCAGAAGTGATAAAACTTGAAGGAATTTAGAGAACTTTTAGTCCAGGAGTTACAAACTGAAATGCCTAGAGGGGCCGGGCAAGAACACGAACGAGCCCAACTGGTCAAGTGTAAAACCACGGAGAATGGTGAAGACTTCGGCACTTTGGAGAGTATACGTCCTATCCCGTGATAGCCCCCACGACTCAGTAATAATGTTGTGGGAATAGTGTTGCCAGATTGGCTCTCTAAGAGAAGACCGAGTCCTGGATTTTTATTAAAACCTCTTGATTATTAAATGTCGATGACGAATTGGGAACCATTTTAAGCCCTTAGCTAAACAAAGCGTATCTGTAGACCCGATATGACTCCAGGGCTCCCACTTGGTGACCCCTGATCCATCTCAGCCTTTTTACTTTGCGGATGCGGAAAGCAAGGCTCAGACAGTCAAGGTGATTTGCCCAGGAACACGTGGTTATTTAATAATGGAACAGGAAGTGGACTCTTGGCTGCTTGGCTTACGTCCTAGGGCTTCTCTCATACAGACATCTGCTTCTGTTTTCTTGCTAACATTTCAATGATGTTCCTAATTACGTGATTTCAAATGCTGCACGTTGTTTTAAAAAATGATGATGATACTCGCCGTCTTTGGAATACACAATCTGTGCTCCAATAAATGGTTTTTCAGGCACCTGATCGCCTAATCGAAATTGGTTCTAACATTCATAGAAGACCAGTATCATTCTCCTTGCATTCATGTGCTAAGGAAACTTTCTGCATCTTCGCTCCTCTACGTTTTCTCTCCCGGCATTTCTTTATTAAATCTGGCCAAAGAGAGAGAAAAAGTAAAGTATTTAAGAGGAACCGCGTTGACTTCTCTACCATGCGTCACAACGAGGTGGGCAGGAAAAGCCAAATACACTTGTGAATCGGCAACTGTAAAAACTAAGTCATGCATACAAAGCATGTCAGTGCAGCTCGCTTGTTTTGCCAAAGCAAACAAAATACACAGTAAACTTACGAGGACCCGAGTACACGTTGGAGAAGGAGTAGAGATAACTTTGCTAAGAGTCTCAGAAACTGAAAACCTCCATTGCAAATCTGAGATTTTTTCCCTTGTTCAGAAATGTTTTCAAAATACGGACTAGCTCGGAAGGTAACAAACATCCCTAAAGTTACCAGTCAGGATTGGCAATTTTAACACATTTGCCCATTGTCCTTTGTTTTTAATCAGAAGAGATAGGATTGACAGAAAAGTGAAGTTTCTTGTGCTTCTTATTCCCTGGCTTTTTTTTTTTTTTTTTTTTTAAGTAAACTCTACACCCAACATGGGGCTCAAACTCACAACCCTGAGATCAAGAGTCTCACGCTCCACTGACTGAGCCAGCCAGGCACCCCAACCCCAGGCTTTTTCTTACCTCCAACTCCACAAGAGCAACTCTCATCATGAAATTTGCATGAATCCTTCCAAATTTCCATAGAAATACATGTATCTATGAATATTACATAGTGTTGTTTTATCTGTGTCTTAAAGTTTACATTTGTATATCTTACCACACAAAAGTTACCATAGCCTGTGTGTTTTATTAAATACCTAGTCTTTTATGGAAAGTCTTTCCAGGTGGAGGTATTTGGATCCAGTAGGCTAATCTACATTTTACTTGTCCATTTTAGTGGATGGTTGTCTAGGCTATTTCTAATATCTGATCATTTTATTTTAAAATATTTAGGGGCGCCTGGGTGGCTCAGTCGGTTAAGCGGCCGACTTCAGCTTAGGTCATGATCTCACGGTCCGCGCGTTCGAGCCCCACGTCAGGCTCTGTGCTGATGGCTCAGAGCCTGGAGCCTGCTTCAGATTCTGTATCTCCCTCTCTCTCTGCCCTTCCCTTGCTCACGCTCTGTCTCTATGTCTCTCAAAAATAAAAAAATAAAAATGTTAAAAAAACTTTTAAATATTTAAAGTAGGAACCAATTTTCCTGAAAAGAATGATATCCCGGAGAGGCAGCTGGGTGGCTTTAGTAGGTTAAGCGTCTAACTCTGGCTCAGGTCATGATCTCAAGGTTCGTTGAGTTTGAGCCCGTGTTGGACTCTGTGCTGACCGCTCAGAGCCTGGAACCTGCTTCGGATTCTGTGTCTCCCTCTCTCTCTCAAACAAAAATAAATAAACATTAAAAAAACACCGACCGCCGACATCGAAGCAGTGGTTTGTACTATCCTAGCCAAAGGGTGAGGAGGAGTCAAAAAAATATTCTCTACTATTTTCTAGACCAACTTCTGACCCCTCTACTATGTCAGGGAGTCCACAACATTGGCCCTGTTGTATGGAAATCTTGTTATGGATGATATTTCTATGAGAAAAGCATCCACGGCTCTCATGAGATTCTCAAAGATATCTGTGCTCCCCAAAGGATGAAGAACTGTCAATTTTAAATGTTTCCTGCTTACTATGGGAAGTAATCGTTGGTTTCTGCAATTCTTCTGCCCCTCAGCAACTTTTGAAGAAATGGCTGCCTTTCACTGCAGCTTAAATTTAATTTAACTTAACACTTAAGTCTTGAGTGTGCACTGACCGCCAGCAGCCGGGACAGGCTGCCAGTAGCCGGGACAAAAGGAAGTCAGGAAAAGGCCCGATCTGACTGACCTGAACGTTTACCGAAGAAAGGCAGTACGCAAGGCCGAGGGCGGGACTTCTCAAATGTGACACGGTTGACATTCTGGTTAGAATATTCTGTGCTGTGGGAGCTTTCCTATGCGTTATAGAATGTTTAGCCGCATCCTTGGCCTCCACCCACTAGCAGCTGGTAGACTCTTCCTCACAGGTTGTGATAATCAGAGTGTCTCCAGACATGGCCAAATGTCCCACGAAGGGCAAACTCTACCCCTGGTTTCATGTGGTGAGCAATGCCAAAGGGAAGTGTGGATTTTGGTTCATAAGACACTCCGTTTAATGGGCAATCTGTGCAAAATAAACGTGTTAGTTCATGCAGGGCAAGAAACGTGGACTAGAATACTTAGAGAAGGATCTTCTTGTCTTGGCACTGTTACAAATGGTTTTACGACCTTGGCAAGTCATTCAACGCTCCTGAGCCTCAGTTCCTTTCTTTGTAAAATGGATGGTTAGAGAGTTATAGTTCTAAACTTCGACAGTAACCTGGGGAATCTGAATCCTTGAGGAGTTATCAGGATGGGGGTAGGGAACTAGCATTTGGAACCCGCCGCTTTTTTGGGAAAAATATACACAAGGAAAGTGCTCTGCTAAATACTGTATGTCCTCGAAAGCAACCTTTTTATTAGAAAACATAGCCTCTGGATGCATTTGCCACATTACTTCTTTTTAAATGATCTTGTCAATTGCCTTCCTCATTATAAAGCAATCTCGTAGACTCTATTAACAGGAATTGCAGGCTGTTTATCTCTCTTGTAAATTTTGTCTTCAGGAAAGGGGGCTAGATTTATAGCCAACGACATATTAAGAGCTCTTTCTCTTAGCCATAGAACAGATACAGCCCATGAAGGCTTCTCTTGACCACTCAAACAATGTGATCTTGGATGAGTTGTCCTGAAAAATAGAGTAATGCAGGTTCTGCTCACAATGTATCTTTGATTTTTACTCCGCCAATGGCGATCTGGTCTATTTGTACCCAAACGGATCCCAGAAATAGGTTATCATGAAAGCAACTGCTTAACTAGCCATTAAACAGCTCTAAGTTTCAGTTTCTTCATCTCATGGTCAGGATTCCAGATGGGTGGAAAGGCGGTTTGGTCCTGGACATTTTCAGACTCTCCCCTGTGGGTCACTATGCACCTGCTACGACCCCTGCCTGGAATTCATCCCTCCCCCCACCCCCCACCCTGATCTTGGTTTGGCTGGCTTCTCATTATTCAGGAACCAGCAAAAAGATCACCTCTTCAGAGAGTATTCTCCTGTCCACTTTAGATGAAATAGCCCTCTACACACTGTCTCTTGTTTTAACTAGTTATTAACTGTCCTCCCTACTACAAGAGAAGCTCCAAAAGCATAGAAGTTATTTTGACTTATCTATTGCTGTGTCACTAGCACCTAGAACAGAACTGACTCAGAGTAGGCATTCATGAAGTCCTTCTTCCTCTTCGTCACCTTCCTCTCCTCCTCCTCCTCCTCCTCCTCCTCCTCCTCCTCCTTCTCTTGCTTTTAGTGCAATCTTTGAGATCTCTTTTTCCAACTCCGGGTCATGCCGATTTGACTCTGTTTTCTTTTAAATGTCTTACAGTTTTTCGTTTCATTTTGAGTTAATTTTTTTTATAAAGTGTGAGGTTTAGGTAAGAGGTTAATTTTTTTAAACATATGAATGCCTAACGGTTGTAATAACACTTGCTGTAAAGGCTAGTGTTTCTCGATTGAGTTGTCTTAGTCCTTTGTGAAAACTCCATGGGCCATTGTTCTGTATTTCTGGAGTCTCCATTTGATTCTATGGATCTATGTGTGTATCCCTTAGCCAATATCACTCTGTCTTGATTGCTATAGCTTTATGGTAAATCTTAACACCAGATAATGTGGTTCCTTCAACTTGGTCTTACTGTCTTAAGACTAAGTAGCTCTTGGATTAATTAATTAATTAATTAAATGTTCTCCTTCTGTTCTTTGCCTTGTTAACTCCTGTTAACCGTTGAGATTTTAGCTCAGACATCATATCCTCAGAGAAGTCTTTCCAGATAATCCAGGCTGTGCTATGTCACTGGCTGTATACCCTGGATAATATCATGAACTTCTCGGTCCTCTGGGTCCTCTGGGTCCTTCTTGGTACCTTCTGGGTTCTCATTTGGGGGTGGTTGTATCTCCAAGAGGACATAGGGCAATGTCTGGAGACATTTTGGGGGGTCACAACTGGAGAGGAGGGGTGTGAAATTCTCCAGGTGTGTAGAGGCCAGGGATGCTACTATACATCCTGGAATACACAGGTCTGCCCCTCAACAACAAGGAATTATCCAGCCCAAAATGTCAACGGTACTGAGGTTGAAAAATGCTGCCTTAAACAAATTAGTAATTTTACATTTACTGGTGTTATTCCTTGCCTAATGTCTGATTCCCCTATTAGACTGTAAAATAAAGACTAGAATTTAGGATTTAAAACCCATGAAACCTTATCCAGCCACTTTAAAATTGGGACCACCAGGCAGCTCACTTAGCTGTTGACTTTGTCAGTTCCTAGATGGAGTTGATAAGGAATTATGTTAGAAACAAGCCAAACATTAGTTCTCCCTGGGAGGAACACAGCAGAGTAGATATTTAACCATTTAACTCTGCCTCACAGAGCCGGTGAAGTAAACTCCAAAATCCAAAGAGCCAAATACTGGAAAGTACTCAAGTGTTAATATATAAAATGTTCAACCATAGGAACCCATGAAAGAATTTTGCGGTGGCTTTATTACAAGTAAGACATGTCATAGCTTTGGCTTTGGGTATTGATGAGTGAGGGGATAAGCAAATTCACTCCAGAAGGACCTACGCATAAAATATATAAAACAGCATCCCCTCCATTTGAGAGAATGCTTTTAATAAGTATTCAAAACATCCAAGGATTCAGTTTTTGATTGGATACTTTTCACTAACAGAGTCTATCTAAGTTGATGGAGCCTTGATGTAGCATAGACTGTTTGGCTGCCAGTGTGCTTCATTCAAACAGATACATCACCAAGAGACTGGAAATACATGCTTTGAATCGGATTTAAAGCAGGAAAAAAAAAAAGATTTTGTGTAATCCTCACTGCCTTTAAAGTTATCCAGAAAGGCCTCCTTATTGGCTTACTTTACAGATTCAAAGGACTTAAAAGGTCTGCCCTCCTCTACAACCACAATAATGTGAAGCGAGAGACTGTTAGGAGGCAGATGGTAACAGAAACTTTGTTTATTTCCTTCTTCTTATTTTTGATTTTAATCTTTTCAAGTTTCCAAGGACTCAAAACAGATGTTTGCGACCTGCTTTTTGTTTTTTCAAGCAGGAAAGAAAAGCTGACCCAAAAGTGTTAGGGAGACATCTGTTTAATCAGTAGTTAGATTGGATCTACCAAGTTCCCAGATAGTCTTTTCATCATCAAGACAAATCATGACACACATTCTTAAACAATCTTCTTTACTATGTGGACCTCTCTTCGAAAGAAGGACACTGTGTAAAAAATGCTCTGTATTGGTCTTGAAGCCGACCTCAACTATTCACTCCAGGGCCCATTTATAGAGGGTTCTATTTATAATCTCCAGAATCCAGATGGTATCTTTTATCCTTCGCAATTGCACTTAAAGGAAAAGAAATAAGAGTTCTCTTTTGACACCCACTCTCCCACCCTGAACCTCAAACCTCTGGAATTTACCACTTACGATCAGTGGTCCTCACCCAGGGACAAGTTTGTCCTTAGGGGACATTTGACAATGCCTGGAAATATTTTTTGGTCGTCGCAACTGGCCAGGGTGGGGATGGAGACGTGCTCCTGGAATCTGGCGGGTAGAAGCCAGGGGCACTCCTAAATATCCCATGATGCACGAGGCAGGGCAGCCCCCACAACAAAGAATTATCTAGCCAAAAAAGGTCAATAAAGCCCAAGTTGAGAATCCCTCATCTATGATTTTCATCACTAGCATTAATGGAATCAAACGTGTATGTGCTTGATAGATGGTTTTCAGTCGAGTATTTTTAAAACAAGATTCGCCTTTACTTTCTTATCTTTCAGGCAGGTTAAAATATTAATGGGGCAATCAATGATTTTCTCATTTAAGACTGCCAACATCAAGACTCCATTACTGGCCTTTCAAAGTAAGTCCTCTATTTCGGTCTCTGGGAAAACCATGTGATTACAGCCGGTGCAGGTTCCACCAGAAGAATCATCCAAGGAAATCCGGAGTTGGCACCTTCTCTACGACATTAGAGAAAAAAACTATTGATTTTCTAGCATCCTTTATTTTTTTTTAATGGGCTACCCACTGTCGTGGTAAGTTTTTATTTTAAAAATGCCAAAATAACAAAGTGCTGGATGAAATGGTACCAGTGAGGTTTCAATATTTTTAGAACTGTACGAGGGATAGTACATCCCTAAAGATGCGGGCCGAAGGGAATGAAGCAAGGTCAATCTACTTCCTGGTGTTACCCAATAATTGTGTTTTATCTACAGGAGGTGCTTGATAAATGGTCACTGGCCAATTTGTCCTACGATGGATTCTCCCAGAGGCGGCCCTGCGCCAAGAATCGGGTTCTCCCACTAGCTGAAGAAGTGGGATAGAGGGGAGGAAAGGGAACCAAGGTGAGATGTCGGGTCCAGCCCGAGCCTGGGCGTGACCGTGCAGGGAGCAACGGGACAGAAACTGGACCTCAGACCTCATTCATCTGGAGGAAGAAGAGCTGGGCTTTTATACTTCTACCAGCCATTGGCTTCTCTCGGTGGGCGGAAGAAATACCCAGGTCCTTTGACTTTGCAAGGAAGGGGCTGCACTTCCCAAAGGCAATCCTCTGAACAAAGGTCCATGTGGGAAGAGTTAAGGGTCAAGCAGGAGACGCTGGTGGCAATGCCACTTGCCGCGCGGTGCACAGTTTATGGAATCTGAAATCTTCCTTCATTCTGTTAATCACTCATTCGCTGAGTACCTTTTGAACATCCACCGTGTGCCATGAGCTGTGCTGTGAACTGGGAATAAATGGTACACACAAAATGTGCACAGCAAACAGGCGAGGGCAACGCGATGTAGGGGTAGGGGGCGACCCCACAGCGAGAGGGATGCCTCAGCCCGGGGTGGGGGGAATAATCATGGAGGAGAACATATTTAGTTTGAGACTTGAAAGATGAGAATGAGGTAGCTTGGTGAGATGATGTCTAGAGCCCAGGATTGGCCATGAAGATTGTCCTAGACACAGGCATCAGGGTGGAGGGCGCCCTGTTTGACGCTTTGGAAACTAAACGTAAGTGGAGGAATAGGAAGCAAAATAGAAGCATGTGTTTCACTTGTGAGCCTTTCAGCAAATACTTGTAGGCTCTTTCCTCCCTGAAACCCAAGACAACACTGCCAATGTTTCTGGGAACACCATCTTTTTGGGGGAGGAGTTTATACTTTTCCCAGCACATGTACTAATAAGGACCAGCAAGCTCTTGGGACCTGTTAGCTTGGAGGGTTGAGACCAAGTGGAGCACCACGGGTTTCATCATCAGCGTAGAACGTTCCCTGAGGTGAGATGTCTTAAAGTGGCAGAAATAAGGACAAAACGTAGGTCAAGGAACCTGCCACTCTCAACTTACCAGATGAATGGTGTGTATGGGCACCCAGCACCACAGAAGGGGCTTAAGGGGGCTCCACTGGGACTGGCATCAACCCTCCACCATTGGGATTCAGGGGAGGGGGTGCGATGGTTGTGGGCAGAAGAAGACACAGAGCAGTTGGGGATAATATTTGTTTGTTTGTTTTTTACCAACTAGTATAGGAGTATTTCACTATTTGAAAAACTAGTAATGTCTCATATTGTGTGCATCAACTGAACACCATGTGAATGGAGACGGATAAAAGATTTAAATAATTTTTTTTTAACTTTAGGGTGAGAAAGGGGAGGAGAGAGGCAGAAAGAAAAGGAGAGAGAGAATCTTAAACAGGCCCCATGCCCAGCATAGATCTGATGTGGGGCTTGATCTCACGACCCTGGGATCACGACCTGAGCTGAAATCAAGAGTTGGACAGTCAACAGATTGAGCCACCCAGGTGTCCTGAGCCTTGTAAAACTCTTAAATCACAGAGTCACTTCTATTCCCTGCTTTGGGTCGAAACATGAGTAAGGGAACACTTTATTTTTCTGTTGACTATAAGAAAAGTCATAACACGGGGAAACCATAGTGTTACACATATAATACAAGTATAACAAAGAAAAAATGGTGAGTGCTTAGGACGCTGGCAAACTGGAGAAGCATACCTGATCTCATGGGAGCACCTGCAACTCAGCCAAAGCCAAATGGGAACCACGTGGGAAGGTAGGCCCAGCAGTGCCCACACTTTGAGTTTTTCAAGGGAAATCAGAAATTATAAAATTTAAGAAATATCTCCTGCCTTTCAAATGTGGGCAGCTAATTAAAAAAATTTTTTAACACTGTGTGAACCCCCCCAAAAATGTCCGTGGGCTGGAGTTAGCCTGTGAACCACCAGTTTTCAAGGCTCTGGCTTTTGAAAGAGCCCATGTCTATGCTGGTCCTGTTGACATTCCGCTTCTTTCTCACCATTCTGTATCTTTTCCTAGAATACTGGGGGGCTGAGGGACCAGAGGGGCCAGTTCCCTATTGCTAAGACACCCTGTTGTTTCTTACCATGGTGGTCACAGCTGACACAGGTGCCAGGGGACATTTTGGATCTGTTATTTGAACGGCGGAGATGATTAAGTCAGCTCATGATGATATTTTTGAGAAGGAACTGGCCGTAGCTGGTGGAGACTTCACAGCTGACCTTAGGAGACAAACAACTGATCACGGTCACTTCACAAAACCGGAAAATCTGTCATTTGAAGTTCTTGGGAACAGTAATGAAATACTCAAGAGACCTATAAACGGCAAAGGAGCTTCCTACCTACCTTGATTTATCGACCTACTCTATCAGTTCACTCTCTTATGAGCCAGCTCTGCTCCATGCGTGGAGACTCCCAGTTGCTTCGATGTCGGCATTCAAAGAAACATGAGTTATAAAACAGGGGACCACATCATACACGGGCTCCACGTCCTCGAATTTGACCATGTGAGTTTGGCCAAAAGGAAAACATCCTTTAATTTACGTCTCCTTCCTTTCGCCCTACAAACTAGACTCTGGCCTCCAATGCTTCAGGGAGAGAGAAGCCACAGCCAAAATGCAAAACAAATGAAAGTAAGTTAATTCTTAGTTTTTGATCCTCCCGGCGTCCCAGCTCTGTTGACAGAAGGACAATTAATGGATCTCCCAGCAAAATTTTGAATATATATGATTTTCTTGGGCTTGTTTTGACATATATATGACTTTCAAAGCTGAACTCTTCATGAGATGAAACTTCTTAAAAATGATCATGATAATAACAACTACAGCAACAGTACTTGTCATTTACCCAATACCTTCAACGTGCTAAACACTGAGTTAAACATCTTAGAATTTAAAACTCATATGTAGTGGCTTATTGGATGTTCCCAGCAATTCTAAATTTCCCGCCACTATTCATTATTCCCATTTTACAGATGAGAAAACAGAGGCTCAGAAACATACATAGTAATCAGTCTTACATCAATGCCTCTAAGTAACAACCAAAGTCGAAACTTATCCATCTGACTTAGAAGCATACATGCTCTGGAGGGAATATATATAATTGTCCCCTTATCAATGTGAAAGTTTCATTATTTCTTCATAATCATCATCATCATCATCATCATGATAAGAATCTCTTCCTAAGAGCTATGTTGCTGCCAGTGAACTAGGTGGTAAAGCACCATCTTGCCACCCTGGGGTCCTCAGGCTGGGTAAAAAAAATTTAAAAAAAATTGAGGTGTAAATAAATGATTAAAGCACAAGATGAGAGCTCTAGTAGAAGTAGCCCCAGAATAATCATTTCTTGAGCTTCTTTTCTTGGTGCACTGTCGTCAGCTCTAGCCCCCAGCTGTCAGACAGTTGGAAACTCCTCGGTAACTCATCAAATCTCCGGGTAACGAATCTTCCTTGGCAAGTTCCACCTCTGCGCGAGCCAGGTAGCATCTACTCACCGTTCTTAATTAGTTTTCCTGAGCTCGTTAATAATCGTGGAGTCTGGAACTTTTGATATCTAATTGTTCTGACATCATCCGCAGAGATTGCCTCCTGGGGCGTGATTTCCTAACGTCCTCGCAGTTAAATTTATACTTTGGTTACTGAGAAGGCTGCCAAGCTTTAGGCTTTGGCGAGGCCACAGAGAGGTTACAATACAGTGGTACTTCTTTCTCTCTGGAGTCTGGCTGATAACCCAACACCATGGAGCCGGCCTGGAAGGAATGTACCAACAAAGCCACTGCAAGAGCATGAAGCCCAGCCCAGGAACCCTGTCCTACATACCAAGGCTTTGGGGCTTAGGTTTCATCAGGCTGAAAAAGATAGAGATTGACCTTTGGCTGCCAAACAAATGACGGTTAGTTATTGACCAGAGATAAGTTTAAGCAAAGGTGATTTTTCTATTTGACGTATTCGCTGAGAGTATTTTTCCCCTTCCATTTTACGAATACGCAGAGAATTGCAAAGAACAGCGACGTTGCTAATATTCTTTAGAGTATATGGTTTCCTGGGAAGGGATGTCTCCGGAGGGATTGCTGGAGAGTTTCTGATGTCTTATCAAATTGCCTTCATAAAGATCTGGGAGCAAGGCAATAAAATACAGAAAGCAGGCATGTCGCTGGACGTCTTAAGATACTCAGTGCTCCAAAGAAATATCCTGTTACATCCCCATGTATCTTATTAACATTTATTATAATAGTCGTAACTTATGCATCCATGCCGTTCCAGACATTGACTAATAAGATTTATCTCCATTATCTCTAATTCCAAAGCGAAGCAAAAATGTCAGAACTCAGTCTGTGTTGTGGGTCTTTTAAAAATATGCATTCTCAATGGGACTATCGTTTCCAAAGAGATGAGTATTGGTCTGGGTGTGAGGGGAACTTAACTCTTTTTGTTGTCATTCTGTTTGTCTTTCTAGCTTTGCTGAAACATAATCGACACATAGCATTGTATTAGTTTTAGGTATACAACACAATGATTTGAGGTATATACATATAAAAATATTTGATATATATATATATTATATATATATTTGAGATATATATAAATCAATATAAATATTTGAGATATATATATTTCAAAACGATCTATTTGAGATTATATATGTATGTATGTGTGCGTGTATATATATATACATATATATATATATTGCAAAACAATTACCACAATAAGGTTAGTTAAGACATCCATCACTTCACACAGTTCCCATTTCTCTGTGTGTGGTAAGAATTTTTAAGATCTCTCTTCCAACTTTCAAGTATACGATATGGGATTGTTAACTCTACTCATGGGGTACATTAGAGGCTCAGAACTCTTCTAACTGGACATTGGTACCCTTTTCCTCAACCCCACCAACCACTGGTAACCACTAATCTACTCTGTTTCTAAGAGGGTTTTTGTTTTGTTTTGTTTTGTTTTTTAACTTTTTGCACATTTTGTATTTCATCATACAGAATATTAAAGAGACGCCATCAGGGTTAACTTTTTGTTTTTGGGGGGCGGTTTCCAGCTTTCTTTTTTTTTTTTTTAATAATTTATTGTCCAATTAGTTCCCATACAACACCCAGTGCTCATCCCAACAAGTGTCCTCCTCTGTGCCCGTCACCCACTCTCTCCCTCTCCCATACCCTCTCCCCTCAGTTTGTTCTTAGTCTTTGAGAGTCTAAGAGGGCTTTTTTGTTTTGTTTTGTTTTGTTTTGTTTTGTTTTGTTTTGTTTTGTTTCAGGTTCCACATATAAGGGAGATCATGCTAGGCCCGTCCATGTTGTCACGTACGGCAGGAATGCCTTCTTTTTATGGCTGAATAATGTTCAATTATACACACACACGTTGTTGCCACATCTTGGCTATTGTCAATAATGTTGTAAGAAACATGGGGGTGCAGATATCTCTTCCGGATGGTGATTTCGTTTCCTTTGGGTACATACTCAGAGGCTGCTGGATCATACGGTAGTTCAATTTTTAATTTTTTGAGAGACCCCCATATTGTTTTCCATAATGGCTGCACCGATTTACATTTCCACCAGCAGTGCAAGGAGTCCCCTTTTATCTACATCCTCACCAACATTTGCCACTTCCTGTCTTTTTGGTAATCGCCGTTTTAACACGCGTGAGGTGATATCTCATTTTGGTTTTAATTTCTTTTTCCCTGATGATACGTGATGTGGAGCCCCTTTTCACATACATACTGAGTAGTCATATATCTTCTTTGGAAAAATGTGTATTCGGGTTCTTTGCCCATTTTTTTTGCTCTTGAGTTGTAGGAGTTCTTTATGTATTTTGGATACTAGCCTCTTCTCGGATGCATGACTTGCCATTATCTCTTCCCATTCTATAAGTTGCCTTTTCATTTTGTTGACTCTTTACTGTACAGGGAAAAAGAGCTTTTTAGTGTGATATAGTCCCACTTACTTATTTTTGCTTTTGTTGCTTGTGCTTTGGGTGTCATATCCAAAAAGTCATTGCCAAGTCCAATGCCCAGAAGCTTTTCCCCCATGTTTTCTTCTAGGAATTTTACAGTTTTACGTCTTAAATCTTTAATCCAGTTTGAGTGACTTTTTGTGAGAGGTATAAGATAGGCAATCAGTTTCATTCCTTTGCAAGTGGATATCCAATTTTCCCAACACCATTTATTGAAAACACTCACTTTTCTCCATTGAATACACTTGGCTCCCTTGCCAAATATCAGTTGACTATATATGTGTGGATTTATTTCTGAGATATTGATTCCATTTCATTGGTCTTGGCATCTGTTTTTATGCCAGTACCATACTGTTTTGATTGAGATAGCTTTGTGGTATAGCCCATAATTGGGATGTGGGATACCTCCAGCTTTTTTTTTTTTTTCTCAAAATAGTTTTGGTTATTTGGGGTCTTTAACTGTTCCATATGAATTTTAGGATTGTGTTTTTCTGTTTCTGTTTAAAAACTGCCATTGGTGTTCTGATAGGAATTGTATTCAATGTATAGATGGCTTTGGGTAGTATGGAGATTTTAACAATACTGATTATTCTAATCCACTGAGAAAGTTACTTTTCGTATATGAAGCACGGGCACACATAAACAGATATGCAATGTATCTGTGGCATGAAATTTTTATGGAGAGTGGTGATGAGAAACAAAACATCTTGAATCATTCCTTGATGGGAGAAATAATGAAGAAAACAGAGAGAAACACCACTCCAAGAGATCGCTAACTTCTAGGTTGTTTTTTTGAGAGTTTTTTTTGGGGGGGGAGGAGGTGCAGGGGGGTAAATTTTGTTGTTTATACATTCTAATGTGACAATATTTGAGCTATTTTATCCTATCAGGCAAACCAAGACTCAAAATTTCCCACGTGTATATCTTATTTCCTAGACCCTTATGTTAACGATTCTTTCATGGTTTGAAATTTTGGAAGAATATTTCTTTCCTTGGATTCATAAGCCTTTTTCCATGGATGGGGGCACACGGTAACACATCAGAGCAGCTTACACTCTCCTGTCCTGTGCCTTGTCACCCAGGCTCCTGGACCCTGTACTCACATATAACCTTCACAGCAGCCTGGGGAGGAAGGTGTTAGTATTCTCCTATTACAGATAAAGCAACTGTTTTGAACGTTTAACTCATTCATTTCCCCCGCGATCCTCACAGTTGCTTTGGTGGAACGGATTAAAACCCAGTTCTGGAAGGGTACAACACCAATACCTATTGATCCATACCCCAGAATTCTCAAAATAGCTGCCCACGGGCCGTTCAGGTCACTGACGTGTTTCGCGGCTGATCTGGTATACTTCAAATATTTGATTTTGTTTTCAATATTTAAATTGGGAGAGCTTCACATGAATGAAATCTGCATTTCTAACTTGCCATTAAAAGATTAGAGGCTGGGGGCTTAGATCCAACATGGCAAACACTACTGATACTAAGTGGTGGATACTTTTTATAATATTGTATTCACACTCCATTTTGCCTGTTTCCTGCTCTCACTTTTGTCTTATACACAAACCCCCTCCTTCAAAGGCCCTGTAGACATCTGACTCCGCGACCCCTGAGGAGTGGTGTGTCTGATCCATTTGAGCCTCAGCGTTTTCTAACGTCCTCGTGTATCTCCTCAGAACACTTCCTTTCCACTCCTTCATGCCATCACTTTAAAGAGTGATTTATGAATGCAGCTTAATTTACTACTCTATTTTCCCTTCATTTCTTTTCTTTTTCTTTTTCTTTTTTAACGTTTATTTATTTTTGAGAGACAGAGCGTGAGCAGGGGAAGGGCAGAGAGAGAGAGAGAGGCAGACGCAGAATCTCAAGCAGGCTCCAGGCTCTGAGCCATCAGCACAGAGCCCGACGCGGGGCTCGAACCCACAGACCGTGAGATCATGACCTGAGCTGAAGTCGGCCGCTTAACCGCCTGAGACACCCAGGCGCCCCTATTTCCCCTTATTTTCTAGATCTCTCCAGCTGACTCACTCACTTTCACTAAAAACGAAACTAATTTCTTTTTCTTCTTCCAATAGCTGTGTTATATTTCAACTGAAAATCCTTTTAATTCATCGCTTATTTCCTTAGGGTCTCCATTTCTGAAATTCACAGGCTGCTAATATTCAGTCTCTCCCAGCCTGGAGTTTTGAGCTACACTGCCAGGGCATATCAGTTATACTTCACACTTCAGAGTTTTGATTAGTGATGATGCGAGAACTTTTTTCCTCCCTCTGACCTTTTATGGGTTAAACTGAGCCGAGGGGTCTAGATAAAGCTCTTCCCTCCTTGAATTCTTTCCTTACAAGTATCTTTATTTTAAGCTGCAGGACTCGGTGGATTCAGAGCTTGGAAAGAGGTGGTCTGCGTGCCAGTCGTCAATGAAACTTAAAAACTCCAGAACTTTATCAGGGAGAAGAAGGCGATGCTCCGGGAGTATACTTGGTTGGGGCGTTCCGATCTGTCAACAGCTCCGTCTCTCTCGAGGCAGGAACACGCAAGAAAACAAATGCAAAGCAAAAACAGCAGCAGATAAGAGGAGGTTTTTTTCATCCTGGAAGCAAATGCCTAGGTCCTCCGCACAGCGCTTTGATACAGTTCCATGTGTCATTGCGGTAATACGCTTTTCACCGACCACGTCTGGCTCGCCGACGATGATCGAACTAAGTGAAGCAAACACAAACACGACCAGAAAACAAGCAGCTGCGTTTTGGTATAACCACCAGAACGCGTTCTTCTGTGCGGTTGCTTTAAGCGTTCTATTTGTGTGTAAATTTTATTTATTTATGTATTTAAAGTTTATTTACGTTGAGAAAAAGAGTGAGAGCGTGTGCATGCACACAGAAGGAGCGGGACGAGAGAGGGAGAGAGAGAGAGAGAGAGAGAGAGAGAGCGAGAGCGAGAATCCCAGGCAAGCTCCATGCTGTCGGCACAGAGCCCGCCTCGAGGCTTGATCCCACGAACCATGAGATCGTGACCTGAGTGGAAATCAAGAGTTGGCCGCTTAACCAAGAGAGCCACCCGGATGCCCCCATAAACGTACTTTTAAAATATAAATCAGAGTACACAATTTAACAGTTTTGCCTCTATTTATCATAAACGCACTGCATTCCTTTGTAGGATTCTCACTCAGTCCTTTTTTTTTTTTTTTTTTTTTTTTGTTCTTTCACGCATGCATTCATTCGTTCCACAAACATTTAGTGAGCTCTTTCTTTTTCACTGTGGGCCAGGCTCAGAGAGTGTGATTCTGCTGGTACGGAGAGGGACCCCGGTAGTGGCATTTCTAAAAAGACCTCCAGATATTTCTGATGGTTAAGAACCAGTGTTTAAAGGGAATCTTTTGACACAGAGTTTTTTTTCCAATAGAAGTGACTCTCGGAAGCATTACTGTGAGAGTTCTTAGGTGAAGGGTGGAAACGCCTTGGGATAAATAATACTAATGTGCCTTCATAATGAAGAATGATGACACTTAGTATTTACTGAGTGCCAGAGGTCCTAGGCTAGGTAATTCATACCTGGGGACACTTTATTTAATTTCTCCATTAGCCCAGTAGGGTAGGTATTATTGTCCTTGTTCTGTGTTGAAGAAAAGATATTCAGAGAGCCTGCCAAAGTTCCCATAGCTAGAAGTGAATTAACTGTTGGGATGTGGAGTCCATATATCTGACTCCAAAGTTTCGTTCTTTCTACTCTGTGTGTTCATTCAGAACTTTTGTTTTGAACATGCTGATTTGAATAGCCAATTTTTTTTCACCAAGCATTTTCAGGCACCTGATTTAATTCAATAATGTTGGTTGCACAGAGTGCTTAAGCATGGCATAGTGGAGGCACTAAGTCTCCATGAAGGGCAGTAAACCACTGGAAACCACTCAGGCAGCTTGACCTTGAACTTGAGATGCATATTCTGGGCGTTCCCACTGTTCGCCTGTGCTTCCTCATGTCTTTTTCATTTTCTGATTCTGTCGGTTTAGGGGGTCATAACTGCTTTGCCCCTTGGGCAATAGAGTCAGTAGCACCACCGTTGTGTCAAGCTGATTGGGTCAAAGGTTAGATTAGGCTAGATGAGGCTCATCAAATTCATTTCCCCCCTCCCCGACCCCAAGTATTCAGAACTGGTACTTGAAAAGATTGGGTCGGTTACCCTCACGTGTTGAACTTATGCACATACGGCAGTAAAGAATGAAGTCACATTAGGACGGTTTCTTAGGGACCAGGTAAACTGAGAACTGGAACAGGCGATTATGGAGAAATAGAAATATGTCCTCCGAATCCTGAAAGAGAAGAGTGAATAGCTCTCTCGACTTCTGATGACTTTCCAGAGGTCATTTGTTCTCCATTGTGATCACTGACCTTAATTCCTGCCCATGGGTTTTGTGAGTGATCCTTAACTTGATACAATGAACTCCTCTTCATTTGAGCAAATTCAGTATTTCTCCTAATTTAAACCAAAAAAAAAACCTTTGACTAAGTTAATACGTGTGCCCCATATTTTGGGGCACACATAAAAGTTATCATTTTGGGCTACCTTAGAGTGAGTTACACTCCATTCCCAAATATCCTTAGTTTGGTCTATCAGTCTGGACTAGTTTGACTGCAAATGATAAAAACTTAAATCAAACCAGCCTAAGGGTATGAGGGAAATTTCTTTGGTTGTTATAATGAAATGTCCAGGGCTTGCTTCTGACATGGCTAGATGTGGTCAGTTAAATGGCGTCCTCAGGAAAGTGCCTCTCTCTCTCTCCTCCAATTCCATCTCTGGAAGCTTTATTCTCAGTCACCAGCAGTTCTGTGGGTGCACCCTGTTGGTTTGGCAGACGCAAGGCATCAGGAATGGCTCTTTCCAGCCAGGGCCAGGGAAACACCCAAGCCTGATTCTCATTGGCTCTGGCCAGGTTGGGAGCCCATCTCTGGGCCAATCATTGTAGAGCAGAAGAGGAGGGTCTTCACTGGCCAGAAGATGGGGGTGTTTCCATCTAGAGCTGCTAATGGCATGTTTGTCTTGAACCACAGGGAGTGAAAGAAGGGTAGCTGCCCAGGAAGAAAGTTTGGGATTTATATCTGAAGGGGAGCCTGGCTCAGAAAAAGAACGACTCCTTGTAAAACTCATTTACTTGCTAATATTCCAACCTATTTCTTTACCCGTACTTTGCTTTCATACCTTTATTTTTTTTCAAACTTATACATCATTCCGTTCTTCACCTTGGTTCTTTCCTTGTTCTCCAGGGATTTACAGTGGGTAGCTTCCAGGGTCACTGTTCGCCTTCTTGTTTACACCACCTGCTTATTTTAAAGTTTATATTGTTGTTTTTAATTATTCTCTGGGCAAGTCATAATATCTATGGGGTATCTATTACATCTACCTGGACAATAATTTTAACACTCATCCAAATATAATGATTCAAGGGCTTGCTCCATTCAAGCACTGAATCATTCAGTGCTTAATTCAGGCTGTTTTAATGCCTTTTATGTGCTTTTTGAACGTTTCTTACAAATGGCAACGAACAGATCCCATGTCTCTATAACCCTGAAGATCAACAACTTACTTGACGAATCTCGACATCTAGAAATTATGTGGCAGAATTTCATCCAACCTTTCTTCCAAGAAAATCCAATCTCCTCTATGAAAAATTCTACAACTTTACCAAATCATCCCAACTGCTAAATTGGGCATTTGTTCAGTCCACAGCACTCTGGAAGTCTTAGCCGCCTCGAAATATTTGTTGAGGCACCTTGCCTTTTTGAAATTCTTTACTTCTCTGGCTTCCATGGAAACATGTGCCTTGTCCTCCTTTCAGCCCTTTGCCCACTCATTCTTTTCTGCTTTGTGATTTCATCATCCATCTCCAGCTCTTTAAATATGGTGGCTCCCCAGATTCTGCCCATGGCCCTCTGACCTCCTCACTTAACTGACCTACTTCATCCCAATGATCTCATTCACTTATAAATGTCCAGTGTCCAGCTACTTGCTGATGCCTTTGAGGACCACAGCTCAGCCCTGACCTCTGTTCAGAGCATTTCAGATTTACATATGCAACAACTGGCAGACTTCTCCAGGCCCTTGTCCCCAGGCACTTCCAGCGTAACCCATCAACACATCCAAAACTGAACTCAGATCCTTCTCAGAAATCCACTTCTACTTTCTCTTTACCGTGACCATCATGAAGACCGGTCTCATCTTTCACCTCAGTAGCCTTCCAGCTATTTCCCAGATTCCAGTCCTTTTTTCAAGCTCACCGCCAAGCCCACCCCTCTATGGTATCTTTTTGTGTTTTGTTTTGTTTTGTTTTGTTTTTGTTTTTTTTGTCAGTTTCAAAGTATACTCCAGCCCAGGAAACTTTTTCTTCAAGACCAGCTAGGGACTCTTTTAGGCTTTGCAGACCTAGGCAAAACTGAGGACATTATGTGGGCACTTATATAAATACATAAAATATAGTTATTTAAGAAGATAAAAATCACTTTTAACTCACGGGTTGTTCAAAACCAGTAAGAGCCCAAATTTGGCTATCAGGCCCTCCTTGCCCTCCCTTGGTCTAGTCTATTCTCCTCACGGGGTGCATGAGGCCCTGCCTGATCTGGGCCCTCAGTTTCCTCTCTGTTCTCGTTTCTCACCGCTGTCTGCCTCCCACTCTGCGGAGTCTTGCTCCTTGCTGTTTCCTGCCTCCAGCCTTTGCTTATGCTGTTTTCTGTGCCTCGTGTCCTTCTTCTCTCTCCTTAAATTCTGCACCAGACCAACTCCTGTGCATTTGGTGCTACTCAGCTCAAGGACCTTTTCCTCTAGGGGGAATTCTCCATCATCTTCCCCACCTTTTAGCAAACTTCATACGCCCTTGTGCATTCCCACAATGCCCTGTGCTAGTTCCCGTCATCTCTCATCACACGGCAGCGCAACTATTTGTCGTGATGTCTGTACCAAGCTGATGAGCAGAAATGGATCTTATTCATCCTATATCCTCAGTGCTTGGCACGAATCACACACTCAATAAATGACATTTAATTCTGGCACAATTTTCCTTTAGTAGAGGAAGAGTATTGTACCATAAATAAGTTCCTTGAAACATCTAAATTGCAGTCTAACTACCTGCAGCGTCAATGGCCTATTTCTAGTCAGGGAGACCTATTCGCTTTTAATACTTTGAAAGTCGTTTGTGGATAGCCAGTTCCTTTGGGTGGTGCATGGCCCTAATAATACCAAGGCCAGGGATTCAATAGTTGTTTAGTTCAGAGTATTTTACCCTGTCGAGTGACCACAGGCTATATCTTCAACTGAGCTGGCTGGCCGCTTTTCATATTCCTGCCATTTGTCACCTAGAACTGCGGATTCCAGACAGAGAAATCCATCACCCGTAGCGAGGGAAAACTCTTTGAAGCACATGCCTCTGACTAGAAAACAGAACGTGCTCCTTGTAGGAAATGACCGGCATGTAAAAAGAATATTTAATATATAGAATAGAATAGAAAAAGAGCACCATGAAGAGATTCAAAACTGGTTCAGCCATAATTTCACCAACAGGAGTGAAGGACTGTGAAAATGTGGGCACGGATCTCGGGGCACCTGGGCGGCTCAGTTGGGTTAAGCGTCAGACTTCAGTCAGACTTCCATTCGGGTCACGAGCACGCGTTGTGTGGGTTCGAGCCCCGCATTGGGCTCTGTACTGACAGCTCCAGAGCCTGGAGCCTGCTTCACACTCTGTGTCTCCCTCTCTCTCTGCCCCTCTCCTGCTCACACTCTGTTTCTCCTTCTCTCTCAAAAATAAATAAACATTTAACACAATGTGGGCACAGATATTCTTCTATAATCTTCAACACTGCTATGCTTCCGCTCATGCCATTTTGTTTCCTGATTGTTTTCTTTACTTAACATCTTATAGACAGCATTCTCCCAGGCCCCTAAACCTCTTTATAAGTGTCATTTTTAAGGATTGTTTCATATCCCATTCCATAACTATACTATGACTGATACTGCCATTGTTCTTTTGTTGGAAATTTCCATCACACCTACAATAAAAGAATGGAATGTAAAACTTTTCCCTGGTCCTAACCCGTCAGTTCAGGTTCAAATGTTAGTGAAATCACTTCTCTTTCTTCTCTCTGAGTAAGCAAAAGTTAGCCAGCGTGTAGAACTGGCATTAGGGCTGAAACAAATGAGGAGATGATTTGATTCTTCCTCTTATTTCACAGATGAAAAAACCTGGAGGTGCAGAGAATGTAGGCTCTCTCCTAGGGACCAGCATCAGGACAAGAATTCTACAGCAAACAATCCAGGATTCTTTCCAAGGAGTGTGGTTCAGGATCATGGTGGCTCAGAGAGAAATGAAGCAACTAAGAAGGGTGACCAACTTTTTCTTTTCAGCATATCAGTGCCAGGTGTGTGCCCTTTATACCCCTTATTGTGAAAGGCGAGCTCCCTGGGTTCGATGACATCTTCTCTTCTCTCTTCTCCCTGCAACCTGCCACCCTTTCCCATTTCCCATCATTAAAAGCAAATATATTCGGTGTACAACAGGGTGAGAATAAACAGGCATGCCACGTGTCTTATATAGTCCACCCATTTATGGAGACAGAAATATCCCTGTTAAACCCAGCTCATTAGTACATGGATTTGGTCATATTTTACCAGCAAATGAAACGCAGACATGCATTCCATAACCTTTTCTGTGAAGAACCTTAAGACAGAAAATGCCATAAATGAGAAGTAAAGACTAAGTTAAGAGAAAATGTTCACCTGAACTGGGCGCTTGTGAGCAAAAATACGGGACTGTAGAATTCACATTCTGTTTGAGAATCTTAAGTATGGAAAGAATGAAAAATGGCGGCCCCCGTGTATTACTTACCGACATGAGGTTCACGTGTATTTGTCTTGGCCATCAGGTTTTTCTAAGTGGGAACGTGACCATATGCTTCCTCTTCTAGAAGCACAACCATTGCTAGTCAGTATGCTTGCTAGGGAGCGAAGGATGGCTTTACGGTGTATTTAATTCCATCCTTCACTTTGAAATGAAAATTGATGTCAGTTCTCCCACCCCATCAAGCTGTTTTCCAAATGCTAAACTCCTCTGTCTTTCATCAGACTTCTACCTATCTCATTTGTCAATGTCCTTTTACTTCCACAAATATTTTCTACTAAACTTAAAATTAAAATGAATTTGTTTCTGTCTTACCCACTACCCCACAGTAATACTGCCTTAGTTCTTAGAAACATAGGAAGAGAAGGCCTCAGAAGAATTGCGTCAGAGAGAGAGACAGAGAGAGAGACAGAGAGAGAGAGAGAGAGAGAGAGAAATGTCCCACTTACCCTCCATTGGCATCTCCCCAGGAAGGGACAATATAAGTTATTCATCCCAAGTAAAGAGAACGCTTTGGCATTTCAAGTTCAAAAGCCTTACTGTCTATGACCTCTCATGTAATTTCCTTGTAAAGTTGCCAGAGAGAAGATGAAGCAGGAGCGAAACATTCAAGAATCAGGGTAGAATAAAGCAAAGTCAACAGGTCTAATTTACTGTGCATTTACTGGACGCTACTCACTGGCTAAATTCTTCACATTATCATACTTGGATCTTCAGGAAAATCCTGGAGTAAAATGTGTTAGGAAGGTCCTCTTTTAGAGGAAAAGACTTAAATTTAGAGAGCTTAAAACACTTGCCTAAGCTCACACAGACAGTGAGTGAGTGGCACAGCTGGCTTCAAATCCAGATTTCGTTTGATCTCAGAGCCTTTGGTCTTAACTCTCAAACAATGCTCCTTTTGGGTCATGTGTCTGTCCGTGGAAGAGGATGAGCTGAGAGGTGACTACCGGCAGAAGGATAAAAAGTAGGAGCTTGATGCAACAAGAAACTGCAGAGATTACCTGGGAAGAGTGGAAAGTGGTGGCGTCACCTTGTGCGAGTAGAGAAGGTTCAGAAATATGCCAAACAGAATTCTACTGCCAGAAGGTCAGTCCCAGATGATCCTACCTCTTTAGCTGAAACGGCTGAGCAGACAACCAGGAGGAACTGGTAGTGATCCGCAATGGGAATGGCAAGGGAAGATTTTTCTGAGGAGGTGACATTTGAGCTGATCCCTGAATAAAGCCCAGCCAGGGATGCGAAAATCCTAGAGCGCGGAATTTGGGATGGGGAGAACAACAAATGCAGAGAGTCCAAGGTGGAAATAAATTGGAGTCGTTGAGAAAAAAGGAGACCCAAGGGGCTGGAATGGAATGTTAAATGATACTTTTCGGAAAAGGATAAAAGCGTGACTTTATATAAATAGAAAATAAACATTTGGTAAGGATTTTATTTATTAATCAGCGATGGCACCTGGCAGATGTTATCGATGCTTCAAAGAAGTCACCACAGCACATATTTATAGGGAGCAAAGGAATATTGAAATGAACGTTCAGAGGGAGGTAAAATTAGCTTCTTTCACCGGAGGGGAGAGAAGTCCGTTGATCTTCTACTGGGCAGAAGAGATTTGCATGTCTAGAGACCAGAACTATTTTGCATGGCCAAATTACAGAATTGTGAAAATAGCTTCCATAGAATCAGAATCAGATATCCTGGGGCAATGTCCCATAAAGTCTAGATAAGATATTGTTTTCCATGGAAGCCCAAAGTTTCTCCTATAGTCTGATGGAGAGGGATAATAATAGGAGCGGAGACAGAAGTAGTCAGATCTCAGATCCTGCATGGACTCTGGAGCAAACAGTGACTTTAGACTTTATTTTAAAAGGAACTGGAGACCATGAGAGGGTTTTAAAGCCAGGGAGAGGCATGCTCTGTTTCCTCATTTACTAAGGACCATTTAGGCTGCTGGGTGAAGAATGAAATTTTATGGGGTGTAGAAACATCTAAGTAGCTGGAATGTAGTGTTAAGCAGTTTTGTCAAAAAAGGTAAAAGTTATGACTCTCATACAGACATAAAATAAACACTTGTTTTAAAGTGTATCTATCTATCTATCTATCTATCTATCTATCTATCTATCTATCTATCTATTTCCTTATTTAAGAGAGCTAGAGCAAACAGGGGAAGGGCAGAGAGAGAGGAAGAGAGAGAGAATCCCAAGCAGGGTCCGTGCTGCCAGCACAGAGCCCGATGTGGGGCTCAAAGTCACGAACTAGGAAATCACGACCTGAGCCAAGAGCAAGACTCGGATGGGGCACCTGGGTGGCTGAGTCGGTTTAGCGTCCAACTTCAGCTCAGGTTCTGATCTCACTGATCGTGGATTTGAGCCCTGCATTGGGCTCTATGCTGACAGTTCAGAGTCTGGAGCCTGCTTCGGATTCTGTCTCTGTCTCTCTGCACCTCCCCTGCTCGCTTTCTGTCTCTGTCTCAAAAACAAAATTTTTTTTTAAAATTTAAGAAAAAATCAAGAGCTTAACCGACTGAGCCACCCAGGCACCCCTAAAATAAGCACTTGCTAAAGATTTTATGTAAATCAGTAATCAGTGAAGCAAGCCAGCAGGTGATCTAATGAGATACCGTGGCTTGGACCAGGAGATCGCAGTAAAGATGGAAGGAAGTAAAAGGAGGTGAATGGATTCAGGATGGAAGAACTGGCTCTTGTTTTTACCTAGAGTCTTTGCTGCTCAATGATACTTAGAGACAGAAAAGCCTTGACTTCTAGGGCTGGAAAAGAAGGATAATAAAAAGAAGACCTTAGCCTTGGATACAAGGATGGGTGAATCGATAAGAAAGAACCAGGTTAGAAGCTGTAGACATCAATTTTTGTCAAAGGCAGTGAGAAAGAAACTAAATGACGCCAGGAAGTGGGAGTGTTGTTCATATGACATGAGATGGTGAACGATGATTATCCTAATTGTACTAAACTTGTAGCCTGAAAATTCCCTCACAGTTAGCCAAAATAATGGTGAGTTGGGCTCTGCTGGGGAAATGGACAAGAAGGTACCCACCCGGAAGAGAAAAGGGGCCACGTTTACAATCCTTAAGCATTCACCTACTGAGTAGAAATCCACCCTTCAGCCATTCCTCATCACTCCCTGGCCCTGTGATCTGGAAGTTTCCCGGTACAAGTGTCAGTAGGAAGCCAATTATGGGAGTCTTGTTTGGGGGCTGCCTGAGAGGACTGATTCCATGCGAGTTAACATGCCCTTGTTTGACGGATGTGAAAATCGAGTCTTGAAAAGGCTAAAGACCTGCCTACAGTCACAAACTGGACAGTGTCGTCACTGGACACAAGGCTGTGGACCCTCTCCGGCACTCCCCTGACTGTACTGGGCAGACAGCTCTCTACGCTGCTGATTAGTTCAAACCATCAAGCTCCATTCTCTGTATCAGCGCTGTGCGAGAGCGCTTTCTGCAAGGATGGACATGTTCTCCAACCATGCCTTCCCACAGGTTAGCCAACAGCCACACGTGGCCTTCAGAGGCACTGAATTTTTTTAGTTCGCTTAAATGAAATGTACATAGTCACCTGTGGCTAGTGGTTAACTGCCTTAAACCATGCAGTTTTATACCATAGCAAACTGTGAATTTCTTTTTTTAATATAATTTTTTAAATGTTTATTTAATATTTTGAGAGAGAGAGAGAGAGAGACCAAGGGCATGCACAAGTGGAGAAGGGGCAGAGAGAGAGAGGGAGAGAGAGAATCCCAAGCAGGCTCCAAGCTGTCAGCACAGAGCCTGATGCGGAGCTCAGTCTCATGAACTGTGACAGCCTGACCTGAGCCAAAACCAAGAGTGAGACCGACTGAGCCACCCGGGCACCCCTCAAGTGGTGCATTTCATAGTAGAACTGGGTTGTGCAGGTTTGTCTATTGCTTTTTGTCATCCCTAGTATTTGAACACTTTTTCTGTGTTTGAGAAATATTCCACCTTAGGAGTTTGTGTCTCCCCAAAGTAGAAGTTGATATTTTTTCTGGTGTTTATGACTAATAACCCTAACCGTAGATAGCAAAATAAAAATCCTGCCCCTAAATTTTTAGCCAAGTGGGAAGGTGTGTCTGTCAGTCAGGGAAGCTAAGTTTAGCTGCAGTCGCAAACAATCTAAAACCCCACTGACTTACACCATCAAACTTTGTTTCTCATTCATGCTGCACACCGTGGCTATTGTTGATTGACTGGTGTTCCAAGTTTGTCTCCACTCCAAGATTTAGGCTCTCGGAACAGCTTCTATCTGATATATTGTTGACGTCCTGGGAGAGACAAAAGAGACAAATAGTGAAAAACGAGTTGGTTCTTAATGCATCTTCTTGGAGACCAAAGTTCTATTTATGATTTGTGGGCAGAAGCAAGTCATCTGGTCACTCTTGAGTTCAACGGAGTTGAGAACATAAACCTTCATCAGAAGACAGACAGGCCATTCTGGACAAAAATATATATTCTACAGCACCTACAAATAGCTAACATTTATTGTATGCTTATTGGACATCAGCTAATAGACTAAGTCTTTTATATACAGCATCTTAACTTTTATAACAATCTAGTTTTATTATTCTCTCCATTGTACAGGTTAGAAAACAGAGGCTTAGAAAGACTGATTGTGTCGCTCTGAGTCACAGAGTTCATAAGCACTGGAGGCAGGGTTTCAGCACCATTCTCTTTGACTCCAAACCTCAGGCCTACTTCCTTTTAAATTACAGCACTGCTTTTTGTATGCAAAAAAAAACATTTCTGAGAGAGGTGGGGAAAATACACTAGATTTATAGAAAAACATACTTTGCTTCAAGTCCTCGGTTTAACACTCCAAGATTTTCTGGAAACTATGGAATCGAAACCAATATTCTATATCATTCTTTGCTCCCAAATACTTTAGGACTCTGGCTTAATTGTAACGACAATTTTTTACATTCATAAAATTCTTCAGCTAATTTTTACCGATGTCTTTGTCTCTAATTTATATTTTAAATTTTCGTGCAATAGAACAAATAAGAGCTTTCCCTTCCCTCTCCTAATATCAATTGCTTCTCCCAAAGGAAACACAAAAACAGCTGGGTTGTGTTTAACCACAATGGTTTGACACCAACCAAACGCGTCAAACATTATTTGACATATTTATAAATATACGCACATTGTATATGAAATTTTAAATAATTTCATTTTATACAAATGAGATTATATGATGCCCCTTACTCTGTCCCTTGTTTGTTCTTTTGCCATATCATGGGTATCTTTCCATGGTGGTATAGAAAGCACTACTTCATCCTTTTTCATAATCCACTGTATTTTGTTTAAATTTTTTTAATGTTCTTATTTATTTTTGAGAGACATAGAGACAGAGTGTGAGCAGGGGAGGGGCAGAGAGAGAGGGAGACACAGAATCTGAAGCAGGCTCTAGGCTCTGAGCCATCAGCACAGAGCCCGACGCGGGGCTCGAACTCACAGACCGTGAGATCATGACCTGAGCCGAAGTCGGCCACTTAACTGACTGAGCCACCCAGACGCCCTACGATCCACTGTATTTTGTAAAGCAGAGTTTAGATTGTGATTCTAAGAGATCGTGTTCTCTTTTTAACCCATGCCACCGTAACCCTTCTACCAGGATCATAAAAAGAATGCCGGTTCTGAACTTCTTTAGCGTGAGCACCATTCTATTTCCCCCTCTGGTATCTATATCTCCAGTGGAAATCATTTTTCTCTTGCATATATTTTATTACCTGGAGTGCTTCATTTTTTCCTGCCCAGAACTGGTCTTCAGTGTGAAGGAAGCTTTGTTGTCACCGACGGTTCTGTTCGAAAAAAGTGGGTTTCCAGATGAATGGACCAGCCACGTCTTCCAGTAAACCCTTGCGAAAGGACCATCTACACAACCATCTTTGTCCGGATGAGTATTCTAGGAGGAGCGGGTAATTTCGTATGAGCTGGCGCCTACCCTCCTCCCAGTTTTGTGTAAGAGGCTGTAACGAACAAGCAGATTAGTATTTAATACACCAATCTGTGCACTGCTCTCCTCAATAAAGCTTTAATTATTTAGAGGATCGTGAAAGCAGCCAACATGCTAAAAACACGGCACAGCACAATGCACAAATCACCAGAGCGGGGGAAATTACCAGTCCGGGGAAAATGAATGGCCAGCTCAGGCAGGGAAGAGCGGGCCCTCCGCAATGCCATTTGATCTAGAGGTGAATCGTCTCCCCCAGCAGCAGGACTGAAGCTTTCAGCCTGTGTGTGCGAGCGGCTTTTAAAACTCACATGTACATCCCGAGCATTTAATTTTAAAGGTCCCCATGGGGGGTGGCCTCTGTGAGCTTGACTAAGCTGAAATGTTCCGGTTCAAAAAGGGAAGGAGACTTGGAGGAGGGGTCGTACGCCGAGCTCCTGGAATGCTCCCGGGGTGATGTCTTCAGGGACCAAAGCGACTGAGAGTTTTGTCATGGTTCCAGAATGAATAACTCACACAACTAATTAAGAGTAGTCTCGAATAATTAACATCTGTGCAACCAGACAGTTTTGCCTCAGGACCGTTAAGAAGCAAATCTAAAAGCGAATGGGACACAATGAGCGATGGGTGCCTCCGGAGAAATAGGTCCGCCTTTTGTCCCCCTTGGCAGCAGGTTCTGAGACGCGTTTCACAAGGCTCCTTGGGAGGTCCCAGAGGACCCTGCAATGGTCACACGGAACAGTGGCTTTACACTGTCTGTCCCACCTTCTCTGTGGCACTCCCCGTCTGTCTCTCACACCTGCTCCCTGGGGTCACTTCCCACAGAAGCCATGTGCACACACACCACACACACACGCACGCACGCGCACACTCACACACTCACCCATGCATGCGCGCACACTCACACACACACATGCACACATGCACACACAGGCGTGCAGAGTAATCAGCAGAGTTTTGAAGCCCAAAAGAGGCCTAGGAGGAGGTAAAAGGAGAGAATGGAAAAACGGTCTCTCTAATTGGTATCTTGAGAGTTGAAATTATGTTGGGATATATCAAAATAGAATAAATTCAAGCTAAGAGATCCACTGTGATCTAAGTCCTATACTCATCAGACCAGATTAATTAGAATGATTTACAATTCGAGACACAGATAAACTTAACGTCATTCCTGCTTTGTCTGTTTCAAAACCAATCTTTCTTTAGGTTTACATGGAAATATACATACCTAAAATAGAAATATATATGTAATATTAAAAAATAAAGCATATTTATATAATGCATGCTAATTTATATATTTAATAGACTTTATGCTATTATGTATTTTATATATTTATAAATTTATGTAATTAGATACATATAAATACAGCTTATAATAGGGGCCTACTCTGAGGTTCAGTTCTGAAGATGAAGTGGGTCCCTTACAAACGAGAGAGCTCGGAGAGGTTCATTTCTTAGTACAAACCCTTCTGTATCTTCAATTTTGCTTCACATGCATATACTGCCTAAGCCAAAACTTAATTTTAGAAACATGCTTTTTGGAACAACACTGCAGAACCACGTGATAAGAGAAGTTGGTCAAGCATTCTTCCTTTCTAGGCCTCCCCAGCAATAAACCCTGCTGATGGCTGGGTGTGTAACCTTGTGGATCACAACCTGGCTGTGTGGTGGAAACACACACACACACACACACACACACACACACACACATATAATAGTTCAGTAAGTATTTGCAGACTATTTTATGGTCCTTCTAATTTGGCTTTTTGACTTCTTTTAGTTATACGGTAATAGATTTTATGTTTCGCTCTTGCTGAGTTAGTATCACTGATTCTAAACTTGCCTTTCTGATTGTAATACATAACAGGAATATATCTCTATATATGTATCTATATAGATATTATACAGAATTATATATACCCGATTACATATGTTATATTATGTAGCAAGGCTATATATTGGTGGTAAATATAAATATAAATATAAATAATAATTAAAAACTTTATAAATGTTTTACCAGTAAATTTTTGATATTTGGTAATCATTAATATGCTTCAAACTAATATAAGCCAAAGAAAGGTATTTTATATGAAAATACTGACCTGTGTCATGGAAGTGGAAGTTAGCTGCTAACACGAACACGAAATCTTCAGTGGCCTAACCAAGTAAAAGTTTGTTTCTCACTCGTTTCATAGATCGGTTGGGTCTTCACTAGGTGGCCTTCCACAAGCAGAGTCAGGGACGTAGGCTCCTTCTAGCTGACAGTTCCACTAGGTCTCAGATCCTCTGATGCATTCTGTTCATTCGCCAGTCAATGAACGAAGAAAGAGAGGGCCTCGAAGCGTCTGCTGGAGTACTCAGGAGCCACATCTGGAAACAGACAGCCCTTCTGTCCATATTCCATTGGCTGGGACTCAGTCACATGGTACGACTTACAAGGAAGGGAAGCTGAGAAATGTGGGCCAACTGTGTGCCCCAGAACAAGAGGAGAATGAAGGTACTGGTACACAGTAGCAGCCTCTGTCATAAGCAGGGCATGGAGGTTGGACCACACACAATTAATTAATGTGTTGGACCCCTAGCGGCTAAGGTTTCTTCTTTTTCTCTCCGAGGCCCATCATCTGTCTTTTCTTCTCCCTACACAACTACATCATACTTTTCTCCCTTTCTCTTCTCCTTCTCAAGAAGTCTCTGTCTGCGCCTCTCTCCCCTTTTTTCTCTCCCTCTCCAGGTAGACCCAAGAGAACATCTGTTCTTCTGTCTGTTAGACAAAGCACCTGCTCTCAAAATAAATATCTAATTCTACTCCTAAGGGCTACCAAATAAGAGTTCAGCTTGCAGTGAAAGTCTATAATGGCAGTTGGTTAAGCAGCCGACTTCAGCTCAGGTCATGATCTCACGGTCTGTGAGTTCGAGCCCCGCGTCAGGCTCTGTGCTGATGGCTCAGAGCCTGGAGCCTGCTTTGGATTCTCTGTCTCCCTCTTTCTCTACCCTTCCCCTGCTCACACTCTGTCTCTATGTCTCTCAAAAATAAATAAAAACGTTAAAAAAAAAAAAGAAAGTCTATGATGGGAGTCTTGACTTAGTTGGGGAAGGCTTCTCTGAGGAAGTAACCCCTAAACTGATGTCTGAGGAATGAGTAGGGATAACAGGAGGCAGAGACAGGAATGGTAGAGAGCTTCAGGCAGAGGAAGCAGCCGTTTTCACACAGGTTCTCAAGGAGAAGACAAGGATGCCACCCAGACTGGTTTAGAGTAAGCAGGAACTTCTAGACCATCATAACAATTTTGGATTCTTTTCCTTACAACATGAAAGGTCAATCCCTTCTCTTTATTTTTTTTTAATTTTTTTAACGTTTTTTATTTATTTTTGAGAGACAGAGACAGAGTGTGAGCAGGGGAAGGGCACAGAAAGAGGGAGACACAGAATCCGAAGCAGGCTCCAGGCTCTGAGCCATCAGCACAGAGCCCGAAGCGCGGCTCGAACTCACAGACCGTGAGATCATGACCTGAGCTGAAGTCGGCGGCTTAACCGACTGAGCCACCCAGGCGCCCCAATCCCTTCTCTTTAAATATTTATTCTTTAGAATAAGGGTTACTCTAACCCTTAGGCTTGCTCTTCAAAACTGAGCAAGAGTAGCATAATTGATGGGGTGCAGTGGTTTTGACCTCACTTTGACTACAGTCATAAAGAGTGGAAACCTCGACCATCACCAAGCTATGCGTTCATGGGCGCTAACCACACAGGCCTCTCTTCTTCTGATTAGCTAATCTGCACCATCAAGAGTGTGAAACAAAGTCATTTGGATTTTAAAGTCCTGGAGTTCAAGTCTGGGGAATGATTTTTTTATCATGTATAATTGCCGAAAAATGGATCCATGCGGCAATTATCAGGCAAAGACTGAGCAGAGACGTGCCTACTCATCTATACTAAAATTCTGTTTACAGTGTTTTATATAGCTACTCGCTGGTTGAAATATTAGCGACATTGATTCTCTGAACAGTACTCACCACAACACATATTTCCTTGTTCCAGAGGGAAAGTCAGTGTGCAAAAATGCGCTCTTAATGATGTGTTGGCATGACATTTCCTGTATTATGAAATACAGCCCGAAATACTAAAATAATCCTCTTATCAAGTGCAAAGTTAAACAAAGTTGTTTGACTAAATAAGTATAAATAAATTTCTGGTAGTAAGAGTACAAAACGTTTTAAGGGAAATGCATCCGTTACCATACAAACACGGACTAAGTTTTTATCATTGTATTCTGTGAGAAAAAGAAACCTAAGGATATTCTTACAAAGGACTGAATATCAATTTGACAAAATATAGTTTTAAATTATCATGAAACTTATATTGTAAGAGTCTTGCTCTTAGTTCACTAACAATCATTTCGTATGCGATTGCAGCTCTAGTATTTACTAGGTATATGGCCGTAGGCAATTTATTTAATCTCTCTGAGCCTCAGTTTTCTCATCTGTAAAATGGTTATCTTCATTAGATCCTATTCTATTTGTTTATTGTGAAGACTGAGATAGTCTAAAGCACTAGTAGAATTCCTGGCACTGAATAAAAGGCAGAACTCAGTAAAAGATAGTTCTTATCTCTTGGGGCGTATGGGTGGCTCCGTTCGTTAAGCATCCGACTTCGGCTCAGGTCATGATCATGGGTTCGAGTCCTGCATTGGCTTCTGTGCTGACAGGTTGGAGCCTGGGGCCTGCTTTCGATCTTGTGTCTCCCTTTCTCTCTGCCCTCCCCTGCTGGTGCTCTGTCTCTCAGAAATGAGTAAAAGTTAAAAAAAGTTTTTTTAAAAAGATAGTTCTTATCTCTAAAAAAATTTTTATAACAACTCTTCAGAATCAAAGTTTCCATGCGTTCACTCACTAAAATCTAGTTTTGTGATGCTATCAGGTATTTGGAGGAAGATACTCAGAGAAATATAGACCCTTGAAGAATTTATAGTGCTTTTGTGGGGACTATCACTAAGTGAGGTTCAAATACCCTACCAGGAAATACTGAGATTAAGTAATCAATTGATACTGTAGACCTACATGTCCTGAAACTTAAGGCCTTTTCTAAAGAAAAGTGTTCTCTCAGACTCCCAGGATTGACCTGAAATATTTTTACTATAATACTATTTAAATATGTACTAATATAAAATCATAAACTCCTTATGCTTATAAAATAATAAACTCCTTATTGTTCCTAACTATAAAACAATAACAAAAAAACCAAATAAGCAAAATTAAAAACAAATGATAAAATCAATAAAAATTCAAATAAACAGCATTTATCATATTTAATATGTTGCTGGAACCAAATGGTGTTTTAGAAGTTTTTTGCTTGGGGCCAGCCTTTCTTGTGAAGGCTTTCTGGGAAAAAGAGAGGGTTTGAGAAAGCAAAGAGAGTGAAGAGGAACGATATAAGCGAGCTTTCTTTGGAGAGTGAATCAGCTGCCTGGCAACCTGATGAAAAGAAGGGGAAAAAATAAGATGAGAAGTGAAGGTTACAAAGTCAGGAAAATTCTCTTTCGAGCTAAGGGATATCCGTGCTTGTTTGAAGACAAAAAGAAATGATCAATTGAAAGAGACACACTGATGACCAGATAAACAGGAGACGACGGAGGAAAAGTCAGGCGGGAAGAGTTTGTCAGTATCACTGCAGTTCTACTATATTTTTTAAAACTTTTATTATCGAAGTACAATGGGTATATGATGTTTTATTAGTTTCAGGTGCACGACATAACGATTTAACAATTCTATATACTATGCAACATTCACCACACTAACGGTAATTACTATATGTCATCACGCAGTGTTATTATATTATTGACTCTATTGCCTATGCCATACTTTTCGTCACCATGAATTATTTACTTTATAATGGTAAGTTTGTACCTCTTGATCCCTTCTATTTTGCCTCCCCTCTGGCAACCACCAGTATGTTCTCTAGATTTATGAGTCTGTTTCTGTTTTTGTTTGTGCATTCGTTTTGATTTTTAGATGCCACATATAAGTGAAATAGTATGATATTTGTCTTTCCGTGCCTTATTTCACCTAGCACAACAGCCTCTAGGTCCATTTCTACTGTAGTATGACCCTTATTTATCCAGCACTTTTGGTCTCCTTTCTTCTCGTAACAGATCCCAACCGCACCTCACTGCACTGTGATTGGTCTATGGAGGAGCATCTGAAACAAGCTAGCCAATCAGATTGTTTCTTCTGAGATTTGAAACTCAAGCAGATACTTCCTTTGAAAGCAGTCCGGTGCCATCATTTTATGGCACCATCCCTGAGGAAACACAGGCTCTACTGCCAAGGTCCTTAGTAGGTCTTTCTTTTCTTTTTTTCTAACATTCTTGTATAAATTAATCTTTGCTTAAACTATCCAGAGGTACAGTAAGTTAAATGAAACCAGAAGAACATTAACCAGCATGTAGGTACGGACTCTAACCCTTGATTTAGAAACCCACTCTCCTTCCTTTGAGACCCAAGGAAAGCATAAGAGATAGGTGTTAGTCACAAGCTGACAGGTAGATGAAGGGGTTCAGGTCAAATGACCTGAAGCTTCTTAACAAAGTAAGAAGTTGGATTGTTGGCCAAGTAGAAGGTGATTTGAAAATTAAGTTAACATTCGAAAATATTTTAGGTACTGATCTTGTGGTACAAAATCTCTGGAGAGAGAGATCCAACCGTCTTTAGAAGATATTTTGATGATTGTTGATGATGCACAATTAAGGGAAGGAAGAAGTTAGAGCTGGTGTGTGCTGGGGGATGGATAGTCTTGAGAAGAGTAGTAACAGGACTCAACACTATTTAGAGGAGAGGTGAGGGCAGAACGTCCCCCTGCAGTCTCGCAAGGTGGGGATTTGATGAGATTAGAAATGACTAGTGAAAGAGGATTTACTATGGCTCTTTGCTGACTGGTGTGTGATTTAAAAATAAAAAAATCTTCTATACAATCTTCCCTACGAAAACTCTCATCAGTGTTCCCTCATTCTTTTCTGTTCGGGGGAGAGTTGGACATTTAATTGTGCAAGGGAAGCAGGGAAGGGCAAACAAACTAAGAGGGTTGGAGAAGATGCAGATCTCAGACGGGCTACACAACAGTCACTTGGGAACCAACGAGAGACAATAAAATGTTTTCAAATAAGAATCTGCCCTAGAAAGAGTTGTTTATGTCCTGGGACTTGCTCTGACAATACTATGGTTAAGAGTAGTCTAGAAGCAAAGACTGAAAAACATACGGAGATGGAGGTGGCATAGATTCTGGGTCTGAAGTAGTAAGTAGGTTGACAAATCCTCTTTCAAAAACAACAACAAAACCTATAAAATTAGACAAAATGGTCAAAAACCAGTCATTTCAGGGCTCTGGAAATGGACCAAAAGGAAACAACAATTTAAAAAGCATATATTCATGAAAAACTGCTGACCTTAGGGTAAGAACAGTAGGAGTCTGTGGCTTTCTTGCCTGCGGCTGCTCCCACACCCCACCCCAAATTGGCCAGTGCACCAGTTCTATCAGATGGGACTGGCCATGAAAACGGGCAGCCTTGGTGCAGGAGGAGCAGGCTAACTTGATTTAGAGCAGAGAGTGGAAAATTGGCAACTGGGATGAATAGGAAAGGGGTAGAGGCCTCGGAGCCTGAGATTTCGGTCCCTATGGGGGGAAGGGAATGACAGACTGAAGGACTATGGAGAACTTTATTAGGGATATGAGTTAGCCAGTGAAAGGCTTGGTAAACATTCTACAGATCCCTGGCTGTCTGGGACCCTATGCTCATGCACAATGGGAGAATTGAGAGAGTCCATGGAAAGTAAATGTTAGACTTAAAGACTGCCTAACTTTTGAATGCTTGCCTCAAACCAAACACAGATCCACCAGCAGATGGTGGAAGCCGTTTGAGCTTAAGGTATTTTGTACAACGACTCACCAATCACTGGTTGAACACGAGGCTATGTAGATATAAGCTAAACACTGAAAATAAAGAAAAGTTGAACAGAGGTATCAGAGGCTTCACCCTGTGGGGTGATAATCAAATTAATTCTACAGATGAAGTGCAGGCAAGTTGCTTTAAACAGCAAGAAACAAACATTAGCAAACAAAACTCACCATAGGAAAAAAGGAAAATTGCAATCCAGTGTGGCTATAGTAAATTATCTAAAATATCTAGTTTTTAAATTGTGAGAGCTAGAGAAACAGGAGGGGGTGACCCATATGCAAGACAAAAAGTAGTTCGTAGAAACTGTCTCTTCATGGGTCTAGGTGTTGGATTAACAGAAAAGATCTCAATGAAACTATTACAAGTATGTTCAAATAATTAAAACAAGCCATGTTTAAAGAACAAAGGAAAATGTGATGATCATGACTTAACAATAGGGAATATCAACAATGGAACAGAATCTATTAAAAAGAAACAAATGGAGGGACGCCTGACTGGCTCAGTCGGTACAGCCAGTGACTATTTTTTTAATGTTTATTTATTTATTTTGAAAGAGAGAAGAGAGAGCAGGGAAGGGGCAGAGAGAGAAGGAGAGAGAGAATTCCAAGCAGGCTTCACGCTGTTAGTGCAGAGCCTGACATAGATTCAATCTCACACACCATGTAAGCAGAGATTCAGAGTCTGACGCTTAACTGACTGAGCCACCCTGGTGCCCCGAGCATGTGACTGCATGTGACACTTGATCTCTGGGTCACATGGGTTTGAGCCCCACATTGGGCATAGAGTCTACTTGAGAAAAAAAAAGAAAAGAGAAACATGGAAATGTTAAAGTTGAAAAATACAGTAATCATAATGAAAAACTCACCAAATGGACACAACAGAAACATTGAAATGGCAGAAGAAAAAGTGAACTTGCATAAAAACCTACAGAACTGATTCAATCTGGAAAACATAGAGAAAAAAGACTGAAGAAAAATGAAAGCCTTGGAGATCGATGGGACAACATCAAGTGCATTAACACATGTAAAATGGGTACCCCAGAGAGAGAGGAGAAGGAAAAAGGAGCAGAAAAAACATTTGAAGAAATAATGGCCTAACGCTTCCCAGTTGATGAAAAGTATTCATCTATACTCGTTCCTACTTGCAAGTAACTCTAAGTAGATAGATGTGGAAATTCTCATCCAGAAGTGTCACAAGCAAATTATTGAAAGACAAAGAAAAGTTCTCAAAAGCATCAAAAATAAAAGGACTCATTACACAGAGTCAAACAATCCAACTAACTGTTGACTGCTTATCAGGAACAATGGAGGCCAGAAGGCCTCAAATTGCTCAGAGGGAATGAAGATCAACTAAGAATTTTACATCCCCCAAAACTGTTTTTGAACAATGAAGGCAAAACAGAGACAAATTCAGGTACACAAAGGCCGAGAACCTCCACTGGGAAAGCCTTGTTCTAGAAGATATGCTAGAGGAAGTGCTTCAGGCTGAGAGCCAATACCTTCACGCAGGAATTCAAACCCTCGAGAAGGTGAAAAGAGCACAAGAAATGGTAAATATAAAAGATGACGTGGGTAGATTTTTCTCTTCACTTCTTCAATAATTTAAGATTGAATAAAGCAGTCATTGTAACACTGAGTGCAAGAAGTAAGCATCGGAGATCCGGAGCGATCATATTAATATCAGTCAAAATAGACTTTGAGACAAGAAAGATTGCTAGAGATAAAAAGAGAGGTTTAACAGTGGTTAAATGGTCAATATATCATGACAGTATTACAATTATAAATGCATATGTACCTGACAAAGGAGGCCCAGAATACACAAGGCAAAATCTGACAGGAGTGACAGAAGAAACCAAAAATTTGAAAATTATAGTTGGAGATTTCCATATCCCATGGTAAATAATTAATAGAATAAGACAGAAAATCTTGTTAGCAAGAATAATGAAAATTCGAATACTTTCAAGCACTTGACCTTACTGACATTTGTAGAATACTCTACCCAATGACAATAGAATACGCGTTCCTTTCAAGTGCACATGGAACCTTCCCTAGTATAGACCACATGCTAAGGACTAAAAGAGTTTCAATTTTAAATGTTAGGAATCATTCAAAGTACATTCTCTGCCTACAAAATAATTACACTTAAGAACTAAACAACAGAAAAAAATTTGAGTAATCTCCAAATAGTTAGAAATTAAACAATATACTTCTAAATAACTCATAAGAAATTAGAAAATCTTTTTACTGGATGAAAATAAAAGTCTAAAACATCAAAAACTGTGGGTACAGATAAAGCAAAACTTGGAAATTTATAGCATCAAATGCTTATAAAAGGGGGCACCTGAGTGACTCAGTCAGTTAAGCATCCGACTCAATTTTGTATTAAAATATTTTCCCCATTAAATACTACAGACACGCATATTTCCTGCTAAAGAGACATCTGGTATTAAATTGAATCTTTGTTACCTGGACTTGGCCTCTCCGCACCACAACCCCAACCTCATCCCACTACATTGCTAGGCTCTTTTAGGATGTATGTATTTATTCTTGCAAGTCAAAAAGTCTCCCAGGATACGCTGGTTAACTTAAACAATGGCCACCCCTTCCACAGCTGTACACACAGGGTTCAGTATTGGTTGTTTGGTTTCAGCCATAGAAGGTTTACTTCCTAACATTTATTCAGGATTGCTTCTGTTCAGAATAGACCGGCTCTTTCCTCAGAAGTACCTGTTAACGATTAAGCATAATCTCCATTCCAAATTCACTGAATTGTCTTATTGTCTCTGTCCTTTGCTTCTGAGAATGGAAGAGTATCTTAACCTGGTCTTGGCCCACAATGATTGAATTTTCAACAGTGACTATCTTCATTCTGATCCTCTCAGAAGTTTTTCATTTTGCCATTGCAATTTTGATTTTCTCCTTATCCCTCTTTGGCCCATTTATCTCACGTTTCATTGTATTCCATCTTATTTTCTTTTCAGTATGATTTCCTCATGGCAGCCTTTCTTGTGGTTCAGTTAAGGACTCCGATTTTCTAAATGTTTCACCGTGTTTTTGTGGTGAATCATTTTCAGAGGATAGTTCCGAATTTCCAGGGTAATGGTTTCTTGCCCTTTTCTGCCATATGTTTCATAAATTCCTGGGGAGTTTTTCGGGTTGTTTGTTTTTTATCTAGAGGAATGACAAAGTCCAGCTGATCTTCTGTGTGCTAATCAAAAGGGTGTAAGGATTGCCACTCAATCCATACTTCTGGTTGTTTAGGCTATAAACATATTAATGCTTTTTGTTTTTTTAACATAGTATTTTTTTGAGTAATCTCTTCACCCAACATGGCGCTCGAACTCACAACCCTGAGATCAAGAGTGGCATGCTCTACCAACTGAGCCAGCCAGGTGCCTCAATATATGAATGTCTTACTAGAGGCTCTTATTTTGTGCAAATAGCCTTGATGAAGGACTAAGATATAACCTGGGACAATACATTCACAGGTACAGTGTCCAGCCCCATTATCAATGCCTTCCTCAAGTACATCTCTGGCAGCATGATGTGGTCTTAGCCTATTCCAACTGGCAAGTGTTTCATGAAATCAATGAACAAGTACAATTCTTAGCTAGTACGGCGGGGGGGTGGGTGTGGGGCGGCGGGGAGCATTTCCTATGTCTTCTCCCATTCGATTTCTGGGAACTTTGGTCTCTTATCTGATGTAAAACAGAAACCTTGCTGGGGTAGAGAGGGAGCTATAAAGAATGGAAGGAGAATGCCACCCAATGTCTGTTTCCAAAAGAACACCTAGAGGGTGGAGTTGAGGAGGACTTAGCTTTGCTTACTAAAATGTCTAATCTGGTATTTCAGAGAGGTTGGACAGATAAAGGTCTTTCATACCCTATTAAAAAAGCACTACTAAGTAAGGGGGAATTTATGTAAAACATGGCTTAGGTTGACCATCAGTCCTAGTTTGGGTTATTGCCCTGATTTTTCACCTTGCATCCCATCTTCTTGTGCATTTTAATGAGAAGTTGTGCCACTGTGAAACCAAGGCTGCTGATCAGACACGGTTCTCAATCTGAAGCCACAAGGGAGAACTTTAAGCCTTTCCCAAAATGATGATGAATGTCACGTTAGTAGAGGCTAAAATGCAAAGATCCTACAGTGTGAGAGCAGAAAATCCTCTTTTTTTTCAGTTAAACAAGAGTCTCCATTTCACTGCATTTATTGTGTTTCTTTTGTTGAAGAAAAAAAATAAAATTCTATCGATAGTGGATCCAAGAGTACTTTTAAAATGAAAGAAATCTCATATTTGTTTGGTACTTTATCACACTGAAGCCCTTCTGTAAAATTGGGAACTATCATGGCACTTTTAGAATTTATTGACATAATAAAATGGTGAGATGATTTTATAATAGTGTTACTCATTTCTCTTCTATAAATGCTTATCTTGTGAGTTCTCATTCTCTAGAGGAGTCAACGGATGACTCCAACACCTTCCGTTTTAAGAAATTTATTGGTATGTACTTGAAGAAAAATGGTCAACACATCTTTCTTCTCTCCATGATGTTATATGATAACATTGGACTATTCTTATTCACGGACTGTCTTTTTCCATGGGTGAATGTTGCATTTCGCAGAGTCCAATTTTATTTGAGCATTTCGTGGTTTTAATAAAAAAACCATTTTTAGATGCTCCTTTTGAAGTCAGGAGCAAACAGAGCCTGTGACAGGCAAAACAGACTTTTGCTGGGATTGTATGAAAGTTGGTAAGATTGTACATGTTACTAACATATAAGCTCCTTAAAGAAGGCTTTTTTTTTTTTAATATAACAAGAAGTCTCCAAAAAAGCATTCGGTGCCATTGTTAGAAGAGCAGCATTTACACTTGTCAGGGGAAATAAAAAGGCATCAGGCTGCCATTTTCCAAATTATGCAGCATCGATTTAGTACAGACTGCCACGGAACATTCTCCATTCACTTACTATGTAAAAATGTAAATCCCTAATTTAATAATTTTCCTCCAGGCTCCTCCCACCCGCAATTTGTCTTCATTTCTACAATTCTTGGTAGGAAATTAGGGCCCTCATTATTCATGGGTCGGGAAGAATTCAATGAATCATGGAGAAAAGGTAATTTATGAAGGCGAGTCACTCTCTCGTCTCCAATGTGCATAAATAATACTAATTTTATTGTCATGATACAATGACCTGTTTTCTATTTATAGCTTTGGCCCTGAGAAAAATCAAGTGCGACATAATTTCCATGTGAAAAGATGAATTTGTGAGCCTCTTGTCTGTCAGAGGCGAGCCTCTTTTGGAAGCAGTCGAGTGTGCCAGTGAATTGCATTGTTTCTTTCTTTTAGAAACAGTACGAGCTCAAAGTTAGGACATCTACTCTTGCCCTTTGACAAAGAAAATGATTTCAAGAGTGAACCCTAAATTATTTCATAGCAGAGTTCTTTTTGGTCACTGTATCTCAGTTTGACTCTGTATGTTTCTAAAATGTAAGTATGTGCGTGTGTATACATGTGTGTTTGTGTGTGTATTCCTAAAAATGTATGTGTATGCGTGTACATATATGTGTACATATACACATACATATATGTACATACACACACATTTTAGGAACATATAGACTCTAAAATACACATTTATACATATACATATATATACACACACACATATTATACAGGCTACAGATGCATGTGAGGTATGTATATGTATCTATGTGTATACAGAGATTTTTTCCGAAGCGTGTGCATCTAAAATTATGTCATGCATCTACAGACGCTCTCCTGCCAGACAAGCAGCTGGTGACATGGCACTTTGCTTCTTGGTACTACTGGAAGCTACAGCATCAACTCAGTCTGGCCACCATTTTTGGTCAAATATTCTCTCTCACTTAGCTAAAGGGTTTTTTTTCTTTTTCTAAAAGCCTTTTTTTAAAATTGAGGGATAATATATGTGGAGTGATATGTGCAAACGCTAAGTGTACAGGTGATTTGTATTTATAGATGTCTACACCTGTGTAATCACTCTTCGGGTCAAAATACAGAGCATTTCCTACCACCCAGAAGGCTCTCTTGTGCCTTTCCCCAAGATATAACCAATATTATTACCTCTTTCGCTATGTATTAGTCTTTTCTGGTTCTGAACTCCTTATAAACGGGATGAACAGCTGAACTCCTGTGCTGGCCTTGCCAAAGGAGCCAACATAAACCTGGCTTCTCCTTAGTTGAGAATCTTGGATTGCAAACAACAGGAATCTCAACCCTACTGAGCTTAAGAAAAATGGACACATTTAATGACTCACTTGTCTTAAAACGTCCGGAGGAGCTGTGGTCCAGAATTTATGGAGTCGCGAGTGATCTACCTCTATGTCATGGGCCTCCTCTGTGTGTTGACTGTGTTCCCAGAATGGCTCATCTTTTGCCAGTCGCTGAGGAAGTTCTAGGCCATACATCCTCATGCTTTACTGTCTGGTCAAAAGAAAGTTCTTTCCTCTGAGGGTTTCCATGGAAGAAGGAGACCGTTTCTCTCAGTACCGGGAACCAGTGTGCTTTATTTACCTGCCTCTTCTCAAATCAATCACTGTAGTAAGACAAAAGAAGTACATCTATTTGAAAGCTATGGGAGCCCATCCCCGGAAGGGTGAAGTCAATCATACCTAAACCTCATGACTGCAAATATGGAGGGCTCATTCTTTAATGGAAACTGGATACACTTGCTGGAGGAAAACAAACAAATGGCTACGACAGTAAAAGTCTAGCTTGGAGTAGCCATTTGAAGTATCGGTATCTTTCTCTAAAATGAGAAATCCTGTCACAATGTACACTTCTGGGATCACCACCCTGGTGAACAGCATGAAGCCTCTCTCTAATCAAATAGTTGCATGGGTGACTGTCCTGGGGGAGATACTTGACTCGGTCAAACCAGAATGAAAGCCTGCCTCCCAGAGATTGTCAATCTCAATAAACATCATTTCATGCTTTGAGGCAATGTGTAGTCTAATGGTGCTGAAATGGCCAAAGAGAATGTCTCCAAAGGGAAATGAAAGCTCCACTAAAGAACAAATAGCTTGTCGAGGGTGGGGGGGGGAATGTGAGTTCAGATATTTTTGTATGCTAGGCTGAGATTCTGATGATCAAATGCTAAAGATGAAAATGCTCCCCTTCAACTTCCAGAAATAAGCCGCGGCCCCAGGGAAGACCTGGGCGCCTGGATCAAAGGAGGCCATATTTTCCAGTCAGAAAATGCTCTGGAGCTTTCCATATGCTCTCCCATAAAGATTCCTCACTGAGTTGTTTTCAAAAAGTGGCATAAAGTGGCGTTCATTTTGGTGCAAAGAGTTGAACACTTAAAAGGCACACATCCATAAATGACACTCTTTGGAGCATGTTAACCGATTCAGTGTGTGACAGAATAGGATTTTGACATATCCCAAGTACCTAAATATCAGCATGAGCTGTAAACATTTTAGAGAGATCAGAGTTGATATTATGTCTCTAAATAGCTTGACTTGTCAACAAGCAGGAGCATAGGTCTTTTACTTGAGGCATTTTTCTCTTCAAGTTTTCAAGGTGGGATTTCATGGTAGCAACCCCCAGTGTTTTCGTCTTGCCAGCAGTTTTATTTATAGTCCAGCCCATTCTATGTCACTTCTTAAAAGATGTCAGGACCTAAAGAAAGAAAATGTATTAGATTGGAGAAGCTCAAGAGCTGGTTTAATGGAACTTCTGCCTTTTCTCTGTCTAATGTTCTTCTCCCCTTTAGAAAATGTACACTAGACAGCCTCAAACGACTGTGAAAACAGGAAATCTAAAAACAAACAAACAAACAAACGAAAAAACAAAGAGACTTCATCCATCCATCCATTGAATAGGTCAGCAAACTTATATTAGGGAAATCTATTTAAATCTATTTGCTCACTCAACATTATATTGTAAACATTTTCCCAAGTCAATAGAAAACTCTTCAAAACAATTATTGACCATTCCATTTATTGGCTGCTTAAGAGAAAGAATAAGGATTTATCCTGTCTCCTGCATAAATGCTATTTCAGGGCAACAAGATAGCTATGGTAAATACGTGTAAGTTGTCATTTATAGGGGCCTTCTAGGTAAAAATGTGGAGAAAATGAGAGAATTTTTTTTATTACCGTTTTGTACTCCCTAATGAAATAATTGATTCAGTCAAACTTCTTCAGTAGATGAACCAATTGATGAAAGGTTGGAAAGATCAGGCTTTGGCTACCTGAATTTGTTCCACCTTTAGTCTATTAAGAATGGAAAAACCAGCCATCATGGCCAAGATGGGAAGCAATATGACAAACACCACATCACCTATAAAATGGTCTTACTTTAAAACAAAAATTCCGGGGGCAGGTGGGTGGCTCAGTCAGGTAAGCATCTGACTTCAGCTCTGGTCATGATCTCACGGTTCAGGAGTTTGAGCCCTACATTGGGCTTTCTGCCATCAGGGTGGAGCCTGCTTGGGATCCTCTGTTTCTCTCTCTCTCTCTGTCCCCCTCCCACACACACTCGTATTCTTTCTCTCTCTCTCTCTCTCTCAAAAATAAATAACCATTAAAAACAAATCCATAAACAATAGATTGCTTAAATTTAAGAGACTGACAATACTAAGTGTTGGTGAAGAAATAGAACAACTTCAACTCTCATACCTTGTTGGTGGAAATATAAATTAGTCGAATATTTTGGAAAATGGTGTGACAGTTTCTTCTAAACTGCAGTGAATATTTACCATACAATCTAGCAATTTCATTCTTAGGTATTTACCCCCAGTCCTCAGAGTAAAACATGTGTCCACACAAAGATCTGTTCAAGAATGTCCATTACATGTTTTACTTGTAATAGCCCCCAAGTGGAAACCACCCCAGTGTTCACCAGTAGTAATGGATAAACAGTCTGTAGCATTTTCATACAACGGAACATTACTTTACAACTAAAAGAAAGGACTTCTGATATATGCAATAATGGATGAATCTCAAAAACATTAAACTAGCGGGAGAAACCGGGTATCAAAGGGAATATATGATTGTATTGAAAGGAGTTCTAGAATTTCCAGGAAATTTACAACAACTTGCACAGCAATCACCAATAAATGACAGTCCCATCTCAATGACCTCACATCATCATTGAGGCTCATCAGTTTCTAAAATCTAGTTCATTTATTGGGTAAAAATGGCTTCTCCTTTAGCTCACATTTGTTTCCTAATAAAATCAAATTTTTTTCCATTTTCATGAGTTTTTAAAATTTGTTTTTTGGCCATTATTTTTTATTGGAAATTATTTAAAAAACTACTTTTTTCCCAATTTTTCTATTACCCCATACTGTTTTCCTTAATGACTTACAACAGTTCCTTCTATATTATGAATATAAAACACTCTGTAATATTTGCAGCAATTATTTTTTCTGTTTGCCTTTTTCTTTCATTTATGCTTTGAAGAACAGAGGCTTTTCTGTTATAATAGTCAAATTCATTGCTCTTTTCTTTTGAGATTTGTTCCATACCTTTATCTCCACAGGTAGAGAAACAAATATATTTGCCTAAATTTTCTTGTAATTTTGTAAAATTTAATTTTTAAATAAAAATTTACATTCATCTGGATTTACTTTGGTATTTGGTGTTTGACACAAAACTTTTTATAATTTGTACTTCTTTATCATTTATCTTATGTCTACCATATATTGAGAACTTATAGAGGTGCCTGGGTGGCTCAGTTGGTTAGGCATCTGACTTCAGCTTAGGTCACGATCTCATGGTTTGAGAGTCTGTGCTGACAGTACAGACTCTGGAGCCTGCTTAGAGTTCTGTGTCCCCTCTCTCTCTGCCATTCCCCTGCCCCTGCTCTTTCTCTCTCTCTAGCTCTCTCTAAGGTAAATAAACGTTAACAATTTTTTTGAAAAAAAAATCTATAATAGTAAGATTTATGGAAATAGTTCTTTATTACACACATAAGAAGTATCTATGTAGCTATTACTGTGTGAGTACCACACAGTTTAGACACTTGTTGCTATATATTTCAATATTTAACCTGGCTTATATTTCTACCTACTTCTTTTTGAAAAGTTCCTTAGCTTTTATCATCCATTTCAACCTCCAAACACTTGTTGACTATATTCTGTTTGCCAGGGATGGTGCTAAAAAGTGGAGATATGTTTTGAATTTTCATGTAGCATAATGAGTGCTCTAACAGCAGTAAAAAACTAGAATAGCTAACCCTTGGTGCTTCCTACGGACCGGGCAGTATTTAAGTGTTTTGCATATACTAACACACTTAATCCTTCAAATGATTATATGAGGTAGGTATGATCCCACTCTTCTTTATGATGGAAATTGTGCCCAAGTCTGCACGGCAAAAAGCAGCAGGACCTATATTCAAAACTGGGCAGTTCTAGAAATTAGAACCTCTTACCACGAAGACGGGAATGTAAAACGGTGTCTCTTTTACTAAGGTAAAAAAGAGGGGCGCCTGGGTGGCTCAGTCGGTTAAGCGGCTGACTTCAACTCAGGTCATGATCTCACGGTCTGTGAGTTCGAGCCCCGCGCTGGGCTCTGTGCTGCCAGCTCAGAGCCTGGAGCCTGCTTCAGACTCTGTGTCTCCCTCTCTCTCTGCCCTTCCCTTGCTCGCTCTCTGTCTCTATGTCTCTCAAAAATAAAATAAAAACACTAAAAAATAAAAAATAAAATAAAATTAAAAAAAAAAAAGAGTTCAATGGTTTTCAAAAAGTTAAACATAGAATTACCATGTGACCCGTAAATCCCATGCTTTGGTGGATACCCAGAAGTGTAGAAAACAGGTTTTCAAACCTATTTGTAGATCCATACAAGGGAATCCACACAAGGGTATGTACAGCCATACCAGAGAATATTCTCCGCTTGTAAAAATGAAGTGCTAATACATGCTACGACGTGGGGGAACCTGGAAAACACCACATGAAAGAAGCGAGACAGGAGAGCCAGTCACATATTGGTATAATTCCATTTTTATGAAATATGATAAATAAACTCATAGAAAACAGTTAGTGGTTTCTAGGAGCTGACAAGAGGAAGGAACGGGGGATTACTTGATGGATAGAGGGTTTCCTTTCAGGGTGTTGAAAATGTTTTGGAACTGGTTAGAGCTGAGGGTTGCAAAACATTGTGAAAGTACTAATTCCACCGAATTGCACATTTTAAGAGGGTTAATTTTGTGTCCCATGAATTTTTCCTCCATAAAAAGGAAAAGTAGTTTGTTTCTAAAGTTCTTGTTCTTAATCACCCACTGCTATGTAAAATGGAGTGTAACAAAGCTAAGCTTACCTGATCCTGAGGGTGGGAACAAGCTTTCCAGACGGGCTGGTGCTGGACCTGGGTATGGAAGAATGAATGAGGGTTCACTGGACATTGTACGTGAAGGAGGGTGGGAGAGGAAGGCAGAAGGAGCCTAGAGAGGCTGAAGAGCTGGTGAAAATGTCTAGGCAGAGGAAGTGAAGGTAGCTTGGAGACAAAATAAAAGGCTTTAGTGAAAGAGGGAGATGTCAGAGAGAAGTCGACACATGATATTAATTCGACACACCTTTACCAACTGCACATTTTCCAAGGTCAAAGATTGGAAATTTCAAGAGCTATCTGTGGGTAGCAATATAGCTCAGGTTGGTTTAGGGCCGTTATTATTACCGTGGTGTCCAAACACATTTAGCTGAAGCCCGGTACAGAATGATGAACTGTTTATGCATACGTCCAGTGTCTGAGCCAACTCTAAACAGCCTTAAATACATTTTCCACCAAGGTATTCACTTCCCACTCATGGTTCCATACACACACCAACTGATTTTTACTTACCTGTAGCAGACACTGTCGGCACCCTGCACAAATCCCTTTGGCACCGACCATTTACAGACCAGTAGACCCAGCTTCCAAATGCCATCTCCGAGTCTCTTTGCCTGTGGTCTTCCTTGGCCACAAGGGTGCACACTTTCCATTTTCGCCGCATGCCAGAAATGCTGGGGAATTCACCCCTTAGAAGCAGCCCTCAGCAGATGGCTGTTGCGAGTTGTTGGATCCACACCCCAACATCTCTCCCCTTAAATGAGTCCGTGGGGCATTTTCAACAGTCTTTCAGAGTCCCAGGTAGAACTCAGCTCAAGATGCTCACAGTGGTAGTTGACTTGATAACACATGCTTTAATGACTTCCTTCTGTCCATGGTCTTACTTCTCCACTCCCCGACTTTCCTTCAAATGCTTGTCTCAAGGTTTTGTCTGCTGGGGGAGAAAGCCCATGTAAGACACTCACAGATTTCAATTCAAATGTACTTCCTCAGTACCTCATTTAGAGTCTAGTCAGGAAAAGAGAATCCACCCTAGGTGTTTCAGATATGCGGATTTAATACAAGAAATTGGTTATCAAGAGAAAAGGGGGGACACTCAGATATTAGAAGCTCCCTTTCCCTCTGGCTTGAAACCAGTATCCTACCCTGGCACACAGACAAATAACATTCAGGGGAGCCTTCCCTGATCCCCTGACAAGGTAACAACCTTTTAGTATCTGCTTGAGTTTAACTTTTATTTCAGTGAATATTTGATTCATGATTCGTGTCTCTCTTCCCCACTACATCACAAGTCCAACGGAGTGGGCACAACATCTGTATCTTGCTCACGACTGGACCCCCAGAGGCCAGCACCATGTCTGACACCACAGAGGAGCTCGCTAAACACGTGTTTGAAAGGAAGGGCTGAATTGGTGTTGTGCTGCCGCAGGCTTGCGCCGGTCAATGAAAGCCACTTGCGTGACTCTCTTCCTAAATTCACATTCAGTGACGTCAGGTTGACAATTGAAAACTAACCATTCCGGGAGTATTTATGCCATAGATATTGGCAAACGCTTAGAAACCATGGCCGTTTTGTTTTCTTTATTTTATTGCTAAACATTTCCCAGCATACCACTAAGAGAATCCTGTCTAACCATAGAACACACGCAATGCATCCTTTTCCATAGCTCAGTTGGGAAGACTTGCATCCAAGGTCTTGGCATCTGGCTGTATTTGTGCAAGGAAAGAAACAAATTTTCAATGACTTTTTCTCCTAGGCATGCCTGGCTCTGCGAAACTTCAAGGACGTCTGCTGTAGATGGTTGCTGTTCCATTATTTAACAAGTAACAAGAATCCGGAATATCAAGTCAGGATATTGCACGTCGCGCTCACCGCTTCCGGCATTCACAGCCATGTGAGATTCGGGCCACACAGCCCACTTTGCAACACGGCAGGAGTGAGACAGGCCTCCAGCCAAGCTGTCTTTCAAACCTCTGCAAGTCCGGGCGCATGCTGGTGTGGCTGTAATCTTTCCTCAGATTCAATGTCTGAATGTGAATTTATTTTTGTGCATATGGAAGTAAAGGCTTTCCATGGGATGCTCGGCGTCCACCCTATAGCCTTATCTAAGCCCCAAGGCCCGCTGCAGAGAAAAGAGTAACTTCGCCTACAAGAAGAAGATCAAAATTACTTTGATGGAAGAGGGAAGTTTGGGAGCAATAGAACATCTCCCCAGATTGCTCTTTGAACCAGTCATTGCAGTTAGGTTATGAAAGAATATTTTGGAATGGGAGGAAATGGTTGAACACGTGTTACATTTATTTTATTTTATTACAAATGTTTAATGTTTATTGAAAAAAAATTTTTAATCTTTATTTATTTTTGAGAGACAGAGAGCCAGAGTGTGAGCGGGGCAGGGGCAGAGAGAGAGGGCGACACAGAATCCAAAGCAGGGTCCAGGCTCTGAGCTGTCAGCACAGAGCCCAATGCGGGGCTCGAACTCATGAACTGTGAGATCATGTCCTGAGCTGAAGTCCGATACTTAACCGACTGAGCCACCCGGGCACCTCGGTGCTTATTTATTTATTTAGAGAGAGAAGCACACATGTGAGCAGGGGATACGCAGAAAGAGAGGGAGTGAGAGAATCCCCACCAGTCTCTGCACTGTCAGCACAGAGCCTCACATGGGGCCCGAACTAACGAACTGTTAGATGATGACCTGAGCTGAAATCAAGTGTCGGACCCTTACCTGATTGAGCCAACGAGGTACCCCAAATATATATTGAATTTAAAAGCTGGTATCTTTTTTTCTTTTTCAATCCATAGAAAAACTGAAAAAATGCAC
>PITB01004293.1:0-62636 GCA_004024585.1 Paradoxurus hermaphroditus | reverse complement strand
GAGTCCGATGCTTAACTGACTGAGCCACCCCGGCGCCCTTAATTTGTGGTTTAAGTTGGTTCAGCTAGATTCTCTAATTCGTAATTGAAACCATTTTTACTAAAAACAGAAACAGAAAGACTGTGTGTTGTGGCCAAAGATTAAGTTAGGGGAACTCTTAGGTTATCTCTAAAATACATGGCCCTTTTAACTGAGCTTTGATTTTCATGTGAGCTTACCAAAGCAATCTCTTAACACCAAATCTTGAATCCAATACAACGAATCAGTTACTGAGTATCAGTCTGCTCTAGGTGATAAGTGCTGGGACACTCAGAGATGAATATGAAGGCTTCTATCTTCTTGGGACTTTTAATTTGGTGGAATGTTGGGACAAAAAGCATGAGGAGAGAAAGGCAGAAACAGAGACAGAGAAGGCACTATCCTAGTGGAAGGCAGGCGATTTACATGATAATGCCACCTTAGGAACTAATTTAGATGAGCACCTTTTTTTGGTCTCTTTTTCTGTCTCCAAAATACAAAGAAGTTGACTAGTGTTTGAAGTACAGTCTAAGCGATGGTTTCCAACAAGCCTTTCAAGGGGTTACGAGCTCAAACTTATTTTCATAGCAGTTGTTTTAAGTTTAGTTTATTTATTTTGAGAGAGAGAGAGATCACATGAGCAGGGTATGGGCAGAGGGAGGGGGGAGAGGGAGAGAGGGAGAGAGGGAGAGAGGGAGAGAGGGAGAGAGAAACCAAGCAGGCTCCATGCTGTTAGTGCAGAGTCCTACATGGGACTCAATCTCAATAACTCCATGATCATGACTTGAGCTGCAATCAAGAATCCTACGCTTAACTGACTGATCCACCCGGGCGCCCCTATTTTCACAGTAATTTTAAAATACATTTGTCTTTACAGTAATTCCCTCACAAGCAGCTCTTCAAAATACAGTGATAATGACATCATCACTCTACCCGATCATGGAATATACACTGGAATATTCCTGGGCTGCCTGCACCAGTCAGAGGTAGTAAGTTTAAGGTGTAAGTATGTATCTTTTCAGAGATGAACTCAGACTGTTTTCAATTCTCCCACTGTACCCTCGCGATCATAATCTCCTTGACGTCCAACAAATTTTGAAATCCCTGAATTTTTCTTGTATACACCCAAAGACACAACTAAAAGGGAGTATACCTTATTGTACTTTGCAACAAGAGTACAAATTTTTTCAAAAAAAACCCATTGAAAGTTTTATCAAAATCATTTTGAATTTATATTTTATTTTCAAATGAAAAAATTATTTTCTTTATGTTTAAAGATGGGTCATTGGTTTATAAAAGGGAGATTAAAAAGGCTTCCTTGAATGTTGAAGACATTGAAAAAGATAAAAAGGATACCTTGGAGAATTCTGTCTCATGGAAAGGAAGGATAAATGGCAAAACACAAAACAGACAAAGCTGTAAATAAGAAAAATATAACATTAGCCATCATTATACATGTTGACAATTACCTGACTGGTTTTGGCAACAGAATATTTTCAAACACAACTGTGTACAAAATTGTGGTGCCAACTGAGACATCACTGAGATGATCATTAAACGTTTAAAGAGAAAGAAATTGAGTATTTTAACCACAGATGTGATAAAATCTTTAAAAGTCAAAAGTTGTTCAATACAGATTTTGAAGCCAGAAACAAAGCAGCTACTGATGCACCACACAGGTTAAGTATTTCATTGGTTTGAGAAGCACATAGAACAGTTGATAAACTAATAAATCCTGTACAGTTGACATGGCTGGTTGCCTGCTGCATGAAAAGTCAGTCAAAAGAACAAGAGTGTCGTTTTCCAGGGATACGGTAACTCATGGGTTGGAATATTTAGCTGCAAATATAAAGAATGCATTAATATCTCACTTGCAAAATTGTACTTACAATTTGCAAATTTGAGTGAATCCAAGCTGTCCACACATAGCCTGACATGGGGCTTGAACTCACAAACTATGAGATCATGACCTGAGCCGAAGGTGGATGCTCAACCAACGTGCCACCCAGACACCGCACAAATTTGAGCGAATCTAAAGATGAGCTGGGCTCGCTCGTTTGCTTGCATGCCCCTGTCAGCACCGATTCATCATCAAATGGAATCTTTCTCTGGGGATGCTCAGCAACGGATTAAAAAAAAAAAGTGCTGAAATATTCAAATTTTGAATAATGCTTGAAACTCCATGATTTAGTCCTGGAACAATGGTTTTGACATCTGCAGTGTCTAGCGCGAAAGCAACTTTGGGTCAAACAGCATAGATCCAGGCAGGGATACCGAATTTCTAGCAATCGTTCTGTTTTTTCAGTGATAGGCACTCGCAGGGACAAATAATAATTTGAAAATAAAAATAAATGCCGGTTTCACGAAAAGTGCCCTTGATGATTCAAATGGTTAATTTTACTGAATAACAGCCCTCGGTTTTCTGTGTGACAAAATGGAAAGCAGCCAGGAAGCGTTTTTGCTGAATTTTGAAGCACTCTGACTGTCTTGACGAAAAGTGCTTGTGGGCGACTGTCTGTTAAGAGCTAAACTAACTGCTTCCCTTCATACGGGCAGGATCTCCGTTTGACATACTACTGACAGACAAACTATGGTTATTCAAACCTGGATATTTGGAAGATAGTTTCTTCAAAACGAGCAAAGGGGGTCACCTGGGTGGCTCAGTCGGTTGAGCGTCCGACTTCGGCTCAGGTCATGATCTCACAGTCTGTGAGTTTGAGCTCCGCGTTGGGCTCTGTGCTGACAGCTCAGAGCCTGGAGCCTGCTTCGGATTCTGTGTCTCCCTCTCTCTCTCTGCCCCTCCCCCACTCATGCTCTGTCTCTGTCTCAAAAATAAATAAACATTAAAAAAATATGAAAAAAAAATGAGCAAAGGGACACTGTCATTTCGAGGAAAACAACGGACTGGCAGCGTGTGTTACCATCTGTGGAATTTGAAGTATCAAGTGCAAATGGAAAATTTTAAAAGCACCTCTGTGAGCTTACGTGGTGAGTTTTTCTAATGAGGTCGGTAGTAATATTGATCTATGTGATTTTTTGATATTTCAATGAAATATGCAATATATTTCATTAATATTTCAATATTTGATATTCATATTTCAATAATATGGGCACAACTCAGTGAAGCAGTATTTTCCAGATGCTTGGTCTATGATGTTATGAAACCACTCACAGCTAAAGGAATGTTAGACCAATGTTCTAAGTTCAAAGTTCATTTTAGACCAATTTTAATGAAAGGGAACATAAAAACTTTATAGATTAGGTTCCAGATTCCACATTGAAACTGATCTTTACGAAACTACCTCTTGTCTTCCCATGGTGATAGCGGAGAGGAGACAGAGACAGAGAGAGAGCACCCTCGGTAGCCCAAGATCATTTTAAGCTTTCTCTCGGATCATGCCTGCTAAAGTGCCATCAGAGAAACAAATCACACAGGAGAGCCCAAAGTCAGAGCGGAGGAAGGAGGGGAAACATAACACAGACGACAAAGAGGAAAGTGCGGCTATTTGGGGTCTGGCTAAACGGGAGGCTGGACGGACCAAGCAGACCCCTCAGTTCTAACCTTGTCCTGCTCCTCAAATGAAATGGCAAAACTAGAATTCATGTTGTAAGACAACCGTGTTGCCAGTCGAATCACCTCGTGGGTAGGAAATCTAAATTCACAATAGGCCTTGTTATGTTCACCGGGATCATCTCTTGTTTAATCTATCCGCAAAGGAAATCCCAGCTTAAGGAGGGTCAGTAGCTTCATCTTTTACGCCACCGCTCCAATTGTTCGGAGCTGCCAGGGTGGTCAGACTGCGAAGGGTCTTGAGGCCAGGGAGAAACTGGTGTCAACAGAAATGGCTGCCATGGATACAGAGGAGAGGAATGGCATTCCTACCTCAGCTCATTAATGCCTTCAGGGCCCAAATAAAAAGCCAGACATCTTTATGTAAGAAACACCGCTGTAAGAGGTATAAGCATTTTGTGAGTTAGAGGAAAATACACAAAATACGATTTAATAATTAAAGCAGAAATAAGCAGTACTTCCTGAACTAATTTAATAAACTCAAACCAAAGAGTCACAAATGTCTCATTCATTCATTCACTCCTTTCTTCCTTCCTTCCTTCCTTCCTTCCTTCCTTCCTTCTTTCTATAAACATTGATTAAAAGCCTCCCTTAGTCATGCACTGTACCAGGTCCTAGGGAAAACAAGATATATAAAATTTGCTTCACGTCTCTGGACACCGTACAGTCTAAGTTCAAAAAGCCTAAAACGTTGTTTTCTGTAAAAGGAATAGCCTTGACCTTAGGTTATTACTGTTAAACAATGAGGCTGACCCAGAAGAATTAGTATTAAAGAATTATCTAACCCAAAGCAACCTTTTAATATCCATAAGGGCTTCTTATTCGAAGACTCTACATACTTTTGCCACAGGCTCTCCGGGAAATAATATGCAGGATTCAATTACCTTTACAGGCACAAATTATCCATTGCTGTCTTCTTTAATGAGAATAGGACTTATAACTTCTACTTGCCTGAAATGACACCCATTATACGCTATAGCAGACAAGTAGGCTGGATGCTTAACATCAGCTCATAAGCTCTGATGGCTTTTATTCTTCTGTTTCGACATGTCTCCTGGCCGTGCGGGACAAACACAAGGAATAACCGTGGTGGTTTTCACAAGCTTGTGTAATACGTGGTTCTGCACCGTCATTACTGTTTTGGATCCTCATGCACTGATTTGGCAAAGAAAAAACAGTCGTCCATATTTGACGGTGGACCAAATCCACCAGTCCCGAATGGCCAAGCTCATTATGTTGAAAGGGAACACTTGTTCCCAATTCTCTGCTGGTGACGCAGGTCGTGATGAAGCTTTTACCTCCCCAGACATAGTGGTTCCATGGCTGGTGTCTTGAAGAAACTCATTGGAAAACGGTGAACACACACAACATAAGGCTTCCAGCGTGTCTTCTGTTGAGCCAGCTGTGTTTGTCTGCAGACGACTGTTTAGCAACCATGGGCACAGGAAAATAAAGCAGCAGTAGGAAAGAGGACAATCCATTACAAGAACAAATCACCTGACTCTCGAATTGTTTTTTGTTAAAATTTCCCTAATGCTCTTTGTGGGTGGGAGGCTGCGTGCCTGAAGGAAAAATCATGGCATTTCGGTCAAGCACACATGGGTTCAAATTCTAGTTTCCTATTTTCTGGCTGTGTGCTTTTTGGAGATGGACTCTGTGTAACCATAGATTCTCATCGGTAAAACTAGGATAGAGATGTGTATCTCACAGTGTTGTTGGAGAGGCTAAATAAATAGTGGATATAGTGTGAACAAAAGGCTGGTGCTCAAGAGATATTTTTCTCCTTCCTCTTGGATCTATATCACTTGTAGAACTTTCGCGTTAAAGGAGATTCTTGCTCATGCACCCAATTTTTATAGTTTTTCAATGCCTTTGATAACTAAATGCTGGTTATTGTTTTTTCTTAACCTCAAGCAGCAGATCAAACAATGAAGTGGAATATTCGAGTGTTTTGACCGTAAATATTTAACATTCTATCCATGACAATTATTCTGCCTCTCTCTGACCACTCCCTCCTCTTTTCAGGAGACGCGCCAGCCAGACCTATTTATCTTCACCTTTGCTGCCGGTGGGGTGACTTGCTCTGTGCACAGTCAAGACTGAAAAGAACAATGACCTGTCATTTCTTCCACCCGGCTTAGCAGGCTCATCTGTCTTATGGCCACTGACACCAGCTGCTGTTGGCGAATCATTGCCGGGCCGAGCGGCAGTGGTTTCAGAAGGCAGAGAGGACACCAAGGCCATTTGTTCTTTTATTCTAGTTGTTACACGGAGCCCCGGCCGTTTTTCCGCTGGCAAACTCAGCATCGTTGGGATGAAGCATGTGGTGTTTCCACAGCGCTGCCAGACTCTGCGGTGCCCGCACCACCAACTGTCAGCTCTGGCCGGGGCTCCTGTCTCAGAAGGGCCAAAGCGTTATTTCAGGAAAGGGCATTGGAGAGGTCCATGAAGAATGGACAAGGAGAGTCCTATTTTCTCTTGGCCTAAGCAACAGAAACCTCTGTGCTCCTCCTCTGTACTCCCCTAATAGGGACGATATTGGGATTGTGGCTGGGTGTGGCCAATAGCTACTCTGGGGGCCAGGCTGGGGAAACTAATTTCTGAAGTGTCAGGAGCTAATGGGAATGGGAGGATAGTACAAATATATCTAATGGCAATTATTTTTTTTTTTTAAATGTTTATTTACTGTGCTCCTGGGTGGCTCAGTCGGTTAAGCGGCCGACTTCAGCTCAGGTCATGATTTTGCGGTCTGTGAGTTCAACCCCCGTGTCAGGCTCTGTGCTGACAGCTCAAAGCCTGGAGCCTGCTTCTGATTCTGTGTCTCCCTCTCTCTCTGCCCCTCCCCGGCTCACGCTCTGTCTGTCTCTCAAAAATAAGCAAACATTAAAAAAATTTTTTTTAACGTTTATTTACTTTTGAGCAAGTGGATAAGCAGGGGAGGGGCAGAGAAAGAGGGAGACAGAGGATCCAAAGCAGGTTCTGTGCCGTCAACACAGAGCCCAATGCAGGGCTCGAACTCATGACCCCAAGATCATGATCAGACCTGAATTTGGATGCTTAACAGACTGAGCCACCCCGGGTCCCGTCTACTGACAATTCTTCTCCATATCCCTTAGTGGTTATGGAAGAGAGGATGATTTTTCCCGTAACTCATTTTTCCAGAAACTTCTAATTTCCTACAAATTGGAAAACATAAAAACCTCTTAATTTGTCCAACCAGTTGTATATGTTTCAGCAAAAAAAAAAAAAAGGATTCTTAAGTTGTCCAAATAATTGTTCTTATTTTGACCAAAAAATTCTTGGGGAGAAATTTTCCACAAGTGGCCTTTATTTCTGTATTTTCTCCCTGTGAGTTGGGAAGAAGGGTATTTTTAGTTTCTCACTATTTTAATAATAGTTTTGTTCAGTTTTTAGTTATAGTTTTGTTTCTTAACTGTTGCATTTGGCTTTCAGAAAATTTGTACTATGACTGCCATAGGCAAGGAGCCCTGGGCAGTGGAGAGAGCACAGACTCTAATGCCAGACAGATCATGGTTTGAACCTTAACTTAGCTATTCTTTCTGAAAATGTGACCATGGAAAGTCATTTCAGAGATTCTATTTTTCAAAGATTCTATTTCCTCGTCTATAAAATGGGGACACGATTCATGTGACTTACATTGTATATCCTGGTTCCTTCCTTTGGATATCTCTCTCTTTCACCCACTTTTTATAGATTTAGAAAGAGTTAACCCCATAATGGGTTAGGAAATGACCTAAGCTTGCCTAGACGCTTCATCTTCTTGGTCATGATCATTAGTTCAGGAGTAGATATATGAATCCGGGTCCAGTTAATGAGGGACTACTGAGGGACCTTTCTGCCAAATCCATGGGGAAAATGCCGTCTCTTCCTCTGGAAGTGGAAATGGGAATAACTAATTCATCTGTGTTTGCTCAGTGCCTCCCGAATTTTACCACTGAAGGTCCCACAACCCAGGAAACCTCTCAATCCTAGACACACTAAGGTGGTTGGTTACCCAAAATGCAAGCTCTGAGATGATTTAAACCTGCAAATGCTAAAAGGAACTTTGTGGGGAAAAATGGTCTCCACAATCAATGGAACACACAGAGGAAGACAGTTGAGAGATGGAAAGAAAGAGAGCATCAAAGATCATATTCGGGTCCCCATATCCAACCTTGCCATAACTCAGCCATGTTAAGTAACCCTGAATGGCTTACTTCCCAGTTAAATCAACTTTTGCTTGTCAATGTTCATATGGGCACTCTGTCACTTGCAACCAAGACTCCTTTTTAATATAGTAATGGATTATTGTCAGGATTTAACCAGATTTATGCAAAGCACTGAGCCCAGAGAGAGTCCCCAGGATCATCAACATAGCTCCGGTTAATGGCAAAAGGGATCCTGACTTCGGACTCCTACCTACCATGTAACCGTAGTGACCTCCCACTAGGACTCGTCATTTCGTTTAGACAGTGGATGTTGCCAGACACGATGCTTGGAGGACTGAACTTGCTGTGGCTCTCTCTCTCTTTCATCACCATGACAAGGACATGTCTGAGGTCTTCTGTTCGAGGATGAGGCCCATGGAGCAGAGCCAACCAGCCGATAGCCAGCTAACCCCTACAGATTCTAAACCCTATTAGATTATGAGCTAAACAAATTTGCCTTAGAGTTTAGGGACGATTTATATAGGACTCTGTGGCCATAGACAACTGGCAAATGGGCCAACATTTATGGAATGCTTGCTACGTGCTGGGTCCTGCTTTAGGAGCTTTTCGTGTATTATATAATTGTCACGGTAACGTCCTGAGGTCGTAATTTCACCTTCCAGATGGAGGAACTGAGGCACAGTGAAGAAACGTGCTTGCATGCTGCAGAGCCAGGGCTCAGGTATTAGGCAGTCAAACTGTAGAGCACTTTTAACCACGGTGCCATCATCTTGGTTTTTACTGGCCTGCTTATCCTATGCACACTCTCAATCAGTATTTGAGACAGCGGGCCACGATGCACCAGTGAGTCATGAAATCAATTGGTTGGGTCATAACCAGCATTTAGAAATACAGAAGAGAAAATATCAGAGTACCGTTTCATGAAACATAGGTTTTATGTGTATTCATACTTGTTTGTACATCCTGAGAAATGCCTTGTAAAAAAGTCATTGCTCGCTGCAAATCATATTCAAAAAGCTTGAAAGCCATTGCAATAAATGTTAACTGTCCCGACTATTGTCTCTAAATGCTATTAATTGGCTAAATATTGTTTAGATCGCGTTTGTTTTTCCCCCCCACTCTTCATCCACCCGCTACTGGTTCTGACTCCAGTAAATAGCAGTTCCCTGACTTCCAGAGAGATCAGTGGTGTTATCACAGCCCCTTTAGAGCTTCCGTATCTCAGATGTCACCACCTGCACCTGCTTTCTCTCCTCTAAGGAGTCAGGAAATGCTGTCACCCCGTGAGCTCCCAAGATTCCTTTGTGCTGAGTGAGTCTTCCTCAACCGGCCCAGTCAGATCCACAACCGTAAACCAGGCAGGGCAACTCCACCCCCCAAAAGACTGTGTATTGGCTGGGGATAGGGACTTTCAAATTGAATTGAAGTTTTTAGGTTGCCATTTTCCCTCAAGAAGCCTCTGGTGGCTTACATGTATTAATCAGCCTGGGAGCTCTCTGACTAAAATTTATATCAAGTCATCCACACTCCAAGGAGTCATTAAAATCAATGTTGTAATTGATAGGTAGTGAATGGCCATTTTGGACACATAATTTTGCCCATTTTCTCTCTGTTAAATACTGCCAACCAAGCAGAAAAGAAAGGAAGAGATGTGAAAGGTAAAAAAAATGTATCATAAATAATAATTCTCCTCAGTCTAGGTGTCTGCTATTCCCTGGACCCAAAGGGCTACAGCCAGCACTTTTTGACTTCATGGATACTGAATCCTGTCATGTAGATGGGCATGTTTGACAATTAGAGTTTGAAGTTCCATTTAGAGCAGTATAATGAGTATATGATAGAGAATGCAGGATGCTGTCAGGATATTATCTGCCTGTGGAAACCAATTAGGGCACTCAATGAAAAGAAACTGACTTTGCTTCCTGAGTGAAGGTGTGTTGACATTTATGCTGGCAGTTGCGTAAGGAAGCGCTGGTGTTTTGGTGATCAAGGTGGTACCCCACATCGGGGGCACTTCCGTTTTGATTACCTAAAAGGATTATTTCTCCTGCTCTCCTCTGTGTGGTAATGGCATCGTCTTCCATTCAGGTACAAATTTTCTAGAGGCTTCTCAGCTTTCACCAGTGGAAGCTAAAAGGACCCTATCTCTAGCTGGGTTTCCCGAGTGATGAGGTTTTGAGTTCACCCGGAAATACAGTAGATGCTTTGTAGACCAAGATCCCATTCAGGATTCTCTGTCTGCCCTCCAGTACATTGAATTATATCTTATTTAGGGTTAAAAAATTGTGTAAAGTCAAAATCTCCTTGGAAAAAAAAAAACAACTCCCAGAGTTACCATAAGGTACAGTGTTATTCTCTCCATCATTAGGGCCAACAGTCGCTTTTTCTTCCAGCCCTGGAACAGATGGCTGGTTCTGTGCTTCACACCAGATGAAGTCGTTGGCTTACGCTGAGAAGCCATGTTGTTGGAGAAATACATCACTTTAGACACCAGCTCAGACCTCGGGACAAGAAGATTCTCACTCGGGAAGGAGCACCAGAGACACAAAACCAGCTGAAGGACAGATTTAGGTCTCTCACCTCAGCCTGATCGTGGAGTGCCTGTCCATTTAGTGAACTGCTCACTGTTCAATTGTTTTCCTTCTCATTTTCCCTAACGGAGCCAGGAGATGTCACTGGCATGGAGATTTTGGCAGCCTAGCGAAAGGGAATTAGAAGGCTCAAAACCGCGCTAAACAAGTCACAAGCAATTACAACACCGTCACCGTCACAGGACAACCTCACCGTATAGAGTTGATAAGGGTCTTCAGTTAGCATGCTATTCACTATACCATCCTCTGCGCTCTACCGCAACGTGGGTAGAACCATCGTCAGCTCTAACGATGCTCTCACCTACTGAATAAACACACTTCTCCCCCAGCCTTTATTCAGTCTGGGCTTCGCTCTGAGGGACTTCCAGTGGAGTACTGGTAAACCAGCTCTTTGAGGGAAACAGAAAATGCTTATTTATAGCGTTTGCTGATTCCCGTGGCATAAATGATTTTAAGCCAACAACGTGAAGTCGCTGAGCATGAACTTGGCATGACACGAGCATAATTCATTCTCTGGAGCTGGTTCCAGCAGCCACTGGCCCCTCTTGCCTTCGATCTTGCACTAAATTGTTCCTCCCTCCACACAGTGTCCTGTGAACCCCTCAGCTCAATATTCCATCGCTAGAACTACAGGTAATATCCAGATACTGGACCCAATTCCATAGCACATCTATGAAAGCTTTTCAGCTCACGAATGTGTATGATACACTGGCTGAGTCATGCCTGTAGGTAGTTTCCAGAGAATATAATAACTATTTGCTCTTCCAGATATTCTAAAATCTACTTTGCATCAACCAGAACAGCAGACGCCTGGTTACCTGCTGTTGCTAACAGCCCTTCTCTGTGAGGCCATCAGGGTATGTCATGGGAGAGCCCTCAGAAACAGCGTCACGCAACACGACTACACATACCTCATGGAGGAGGAGGTTTTGGTGATGGCTGCCAGCATCCGGGCCGGCATCACTTCTCAGTACCAGGAATGCTTGTACTTAGGAGCAATGTGTTCCGATTTGCTTAACTCATCGGGTCCCCTGGTTTTGTTGTTTTATTACTGGCAGCCAAGAAATATGGTCTAAAGTTTTCACTCTGAGTAAACGTTCCTTTGATTACAACATCCTTTTCACTTAGCTTCATGTCGCCGTCCCCTTTCATGCACACATTCTGCAACAAAGACTCAAGGACCTATGCGTCAAATACCGTGCTAAAGGCTTGAGATGCTCTTTAATAATAATAATAATAAAAGATTCCTTATCCCTTGTCCTTTGGGAACAGGGAGTCAGGCATTAAATAAATTGTTGACCAAATAAACAGAGATTCTAAATGGTGATTAGTGCTCTGAATTTAAAACTGCAACAGGCGAACTTAGGGCTTAGCACACTGGGTCACCATCCTTGGTTTTTGGGTTGTGGGGGTTTTGTTTTGTTTCCTTTGATCTCAATTTTTAATGACCCCCATCACAAGTTTCATGTATACTTAAGAGTGAAGAGCTTTAAGAGTTAAAAAAAAAAAATGACTGAAGGACTAGAAGAGCGGTGATAAGCTTCTCCGCTCAGACTATATCAGCGGTTGCCATGTAAGGACAAAACGTGCTCTGGGAAACTCAACATGCATTAAAAGAATTATAATAAAAATAAGTTATAACAGCCATGCACCAGACATTGTTTTAATCGTGTGGTGTATTTAAGTAGCTGGTGTGTGCTGTGGACCTGACTCACCCTCTAGGACAGTGACGGTCTGGTAGTTCTCAGCGCTCAGCCCTCGCCAAGAAGTTCCCTTGGTTGGAGAAACTCGCACTGCCTACAGCAAAGACCCTTTCCAAGGAGAGCCTGTTTCCCAAGAGCGGTGGACATGAGAGGAGAGTGTGGTGGCGTCCCAGCACAACCGTGAGACACTTCTAAAGGGCCGTCTGAGTGCAGCTGAGGTCTGACAGCAATTGGACGCCGGCGTGATTTCTCCTTGGCCCATTTGCGTAGCGCACACTTCCTGGTCCGGCGGATCCTGAAAGCATTCCCTGATCAACTTCCTGCCTCTCATCTTTCCAGCCTCTGTTTCCCCAGACAACTAAACTGCAAGGCATTATTCGCATGTAAGCTTCAAACTCTTTCCCCACTTTGAAGCTGAAGAAATCGAGGCCCTTGTGGAGCAGGTGTGGAATCAACTGCACCCCAACAACATGGCTCTTGTACCCGCCAGGCATCCAAGACGCACAGTGCAGTGGTGACTTCAGTCTATCTGCTGCCTTAGGCAGCCATCTTTTGCTTTTGCTTTTCACTATTTCAGGACAAGAACTCACTGTTTAATAAAACAGTCCATTTCCTTATTGGTCACATCTAATGATTAGACCTTTTTTTGCTACAGAAAGCCGAAATCTGACCAAACTTTCACCCATTAGTTTAAGTTTGGCCGTTTTTCATTTGCAGCATGATTGTGCAAATAGGTGAAGGAAATCACCGTGACTCATTGACTCTTTCCTTCAGTGGAAGCCAGTGACACTCAAAATGAGGTCCCTGGACCAGCAGCAGAAGCATCGGCTGGGAACTTGCTAGAAATGAAAGTTCTTGGGCCCGCCCAGGAGCGACAACAGTCTCAGAATGTCTTGTAGTGGGGTCCAGGGTACTGCAACTGCACAGGCCCTCTGAGCTATGCATGCCATCAGAGTCAGGTTGGAGAAGGCTCCTCAGTCGTCGGGTGCCCAAACCCACGCATGAGGTACTTGGAATTCTCAAAATGGTTAGGAGGGGCGCCTAGGTGGCTCGGCTGGTTAAGCGTCCGACTTCGGCTCAGCTCATGATCTCACAGTTCGTGGGTTCGAGCCCCACGTCGGGCTCTGTGCGGACAGCTCAGAGCCTGGAGCCAACTTCACATTCTGTCTCTCTCTCTCTCTCTCTCCACTCCTCCCCAATGCATGCTCTGTCTCTCAAAAAAAATTTAAATAAACATTAAAAAAAAAAAAACGTTTAGGAGTCAGCTACCTTACTCGGGCAAATACCATAGCCACATAGCAAAAAACCTGCCCATTTTTTTTTAGTTTCTTCACACATGCCTTTTGAGGGACTTAGAAACTCACAATTTGAAATCAAATGAAGTATGCTCTGTGTTTTCACCTTAAAGCCTTATTGACGAAGTGATCCCGGTAGCTGCCTGTTACTCACTTGGCTACCCAGATGGCAGCTGATTGGACCCATCAACAGTTACAGCTCTTTGACCATCTTACCGCGATGTCTCCTTACCCAATCCTAGAAACACCTGGGGCTGGGGCTTGCTCTCCTACGCTGATCAGTTGTTTGTCCTAGTCCACTGTGTTAGACCACGTTCAACTTGGGACTAGTTTTTATAGCCACTGAATATGTTGAGCCCTTACTGGGTGACTGGTCCTGGGCTCAGGCTTAACAGGTATGTCTCGTGGAACACACTTCCAATGACACGAGGAATCGGAAGCTGAACAAGATATTGCCGTTGTCTAAGGTCACACGGTTGAGAAGGGGCAGACCTAGGGGCTGAAGCATGTCTTTTTTTTTTCTTCAGAGTCCGTGCCCTCCACCATGGTGCCATGGTTCTCAAGTTTTAGGTATTTTATTAGTTTTCTCTTGTGGAGTAACAAACTACGATAAACTTAGCAGCTGAAAACAATACACAATTATCTTACAGTTTCTGGTGCAGCCTAGGGCTGGATCCTCTTCCACACCCCCTCAAACCGTTTGCAGAATTCCTCTCCTGGCCGGTGAAGACCTGGGATACTAGTGGTCTTGTTGGCCTTCAGCCACAGGCCACACCTATAGTTGCTGCCCTGTACCTCTCTCGAACACAGGTCTCCCCCTCGCAAAATGGAGACTTACAGGGGCGAGTGGGTGGCTCAGTCCGTTGAGCGTCGGACTTCATGCTCCGGTCATGATCTTGAGATTCATTCATTCAGCTCAGGTCATGATCTTGAGATTCGTGAGTTGAAGCCCCGCATTGGGCTCTGTGCTGACAGCTGGGAGCCTGGAGCCTGCTTCAGATCCTGTGTTCTCCCTCTCTCTCTGCCCCTCCCCTGCTTGCTTGCGCATGCGTGCGCACTCTCTCTCTTTCTCTCAAAGATAAATAAGCATTTAAAAAAATGGAGACTTCTAAAATGTAACGTAATTATGGGCATGACATCTCATCCTCTTTGCCCTGTTCAACTGGGTAGAAGCAAGTCACAGGTCTTGCCAGCACTCCGGGGGAGGCACACAGGGCAGAAAAATCATTGGGGGCACCTGTCTGTCCCTACACGTGTGCATAAAACACATCTATAATGATTGCTTAAAATCCAGATTTCTGAACCTTGACCCCAGAGAGAGTCCGAGCCATAAATTTTGGGTCGAGGCCCAAGAACCCATATCTAATAAATACCCAAGATTGATTGGGGCCCCTGTGGGCAAGCACACCTGCGTTTAGAGAAACGGGAGACTGTAAACTTTCTCCGAATCACACCTGCAACAATCACCCATTTTGTTTACCTTCTAAAAGGTGTTTCAGAGCAGGTGATTACCATTTATTAAAAACCACCCTATTAAATCTTTCTCCTTTGTCTTTCTTGGGAAATAAACCCTGCTTTCAAGTTTGACCACTGGCAGTTAACAGCTCTCTACCAATTCATTGCTCTGTTGTTAATCTCTCCAGGCTCATTTTGCCTGAGGCGTGTGCTCCAATTATTTGGTAATGTTCTCTGCTCTAGGAAAGAGTTTAAAGAGGACAAGTCTCGGGGCGCCTGGGTGGCTCAGTTGGTTGGGCGGCTGCCTTCGGCTGGGGTCATGATCTCACGGTCTGCGAGTTCGAGCCCCACGTTGGGCTCTGTGCTGATGGCTCATCAGAGCCTGGAGCCTGCTTCAGTTTCTGCGTCTCCCTCTCTCTCTGCCCTTCCCCTGCTCATGTTCTGTCTCTATGTCTCTCAAAAATAAATAAACGTTAAAAAAATAAAAATAAATGGTAATGTAGAAATAAAAATTTAAAAAAATAAATAAATAAAAATAAAGAGGACAAGTCTTCCTGAGCCGGTGCTCTGAAACTGACAGAGAAACTTAATTAGGGTAACCAACCAATTCTGTGTTTGCCTAGAACTGAGAGGCTACCCGGAGGCTACCCGGAGGCTACCCAGAAAGGCAGGACTTTCAGAGCTAAAACAAACAAGTCCAAGTTTGTCCAGGACTGAGGAAATTCCTGGAGCACAAGACTTGCAGTGATCAAACCAGGATCAGCTTTGGTCACTAAAATAGTTACATTCCGATCCCGATCCCTGGAATCTATTTGGAAAAAGGATACTTGCCAAGGTGATGAAAATCTAGAGACGAGGATCTTGTCCCTGATTGTCCGGGTGGGTCCAAGCAAGTGTTCTTAGAAGAATGAGGCAGAGAGAAACTGACACAGAAGAGGAGGCGGCAGTGTTGCCATGGAGACAGAGATTGGCTTGATGCAACCGCAAGTCCAGGAGTACCAGGGGCCACCAGAAGCCTGAAGAGGCAAGGAACATTTTCTCCCCTAGAGGCTCCCGAAGGAGCCTGACTCTCCTGAACTCCTGATTTCATCCCAGTCCTATTAATTTTGGACTTCTGACCGCCAGAACTGTGCAGGCATAAATTTCTGTGATTGTAAGCCACCAAATTTGTGGTCATTTGTTACAGCAGCCGTAGGAAATGAATGGAGTCACTCTGCCAAGGTTCCCTCACTCAATACCGGCCAGATTCTTCTGTCTAACTGGCTAATGTAAGCAAAGGAAACAACTCGTTAAACAAAGAGGTAGGTAAAATGGAAAGATAGGGGGTGATGTTGGAGGAGATGCTGAAGGATCCATCGTGGAACAAAGGCAAGAATTAATGGGCTGTCTCTGTGGGAGGTGGCCTGCAGGATGCATAAAAGCAGCTGCTTTGAGTCTTTGGTTCCTTCTTGACTCAAATTCTGGAAAAAAACAGCCTCTTTGATTAGTCCCGTTGGGGTAAAGGAGAGTGAGACACTTGGATCGACAGTTGCCCCCATGACTGTACCCAATAGCAGAAAAGGAGTTCACCGAAACCCCAAACCAGAGGTTATAACTGGAGACGAGGCAGGAAAACCCAGCAGATATTCGTTACGCTTGCTTCTCAAGTGCGGCTCCCACAGCCGGCAGCATCAGTACCGCCTGGGAACTTGTTAAAAAGGTAGATTTGGGGGGCCCCTGCCGGACCTACAAAATCAGAATCTCGAAGCTCGGGGCCCAGAAATCTGTGTTAACAATAGCCCTCCTGGTGACTCCGATGGAGGTTAAATTTTGAGAGCCCTTGATTCACCTAAATACTGGATTGGACAAAATCTTCTCCTCTGCCAGCCCAGCTTAAGGTCAGCCTTCTGTACCTGGATGACCTCAGGAGTGTTCTAGTTGGTTGTTCTGCTCACTCTTCTCCCCCCACGATCTCATTTCCCATTCCGGGTTCGGAATAGACCACATAGAATATGTATATGACCATGTTATTCCTCGGATTGAAATCGTCTTAAGTGGGAAGTTTTGTTCGTCTGAGGGCTCTGTCTCTATTTTCATCTCTCTGTCTTCCTGTTTGCAGTGGCCTCCCTGTAGCAAGCCTTGTTCTCCTAGCCCAGGCCCTGCTTTTGTCGTATCTCATGTGGTTCTTTTCCCTCACAAGCAGCTGGTGGGTATCACACTTGGATCTCCAACCCCCGTCAGGTCCTGGCTCCAAGACCGAGTCCACTTCCTTCCACCTCCTGGTCTGGACCTTCATCTAAGCTGAAGACTGACACCAGCCATCCTGTCCCCACGAAGCCTTCCAGACCAGACAGACCAGCTGAAGCTCCCCTCATCCGTGCTTCCTTGACGCATTGTTTCGTTATCGACCACATCATTCTGAAAATAACCATTGAGGTCTCATTTCTTGAGACTGGAGGCTGAGGCTTACTCCTTTGTTCCCTGGCTCTCTTGCACAAACGAACCAATCTACGGATTGCTCAACAGAGCAAAAAAGCATGAGCTAAATATGACTCGTACTCTTCTGCGAGTATGCACTACGAAGGACATATTCAGCAACTAGAAGACAGCTCGAATCTTACAAAACGTCGACTCCCCGTTTTCTTATCATCTTAGGCTCTTACTCCAGTGTCAGATTTAGAATATACAATTATTCTTCAGTTTTGCAACGTGTTACAAAGAGTTGGTATTAGCCTTTTCATTGTCTGATGAGATTTCTAGGCTTAGTGGGACCAGGCTACGGGCAGCTCATTAAATGTTGCCAACGAAATAAAGTCCGAAGAGAAGTTTAGTTTTGTAAAAACAGCACATCAGTAGCGGAGAGCAGGGCCTAGGCTCTTCGGGACTTTTTGAGTAGGACCGAGCTCCACGATTTCCTTAAATTTCACGTAAATAGCAGAGAACACACTCTATTTTCTAGCCAGACTTGCCATAAATAGCAGAATTTATAGGATTCTTCAAGTGTACTGGAAGTGTTTCCAAAAACACATGTGCTTAAATCTCTCTAGGACTCACACATGGGAGCAAAGTTAAGGCCAAATCTGAAAATGTCAGACACAAGCTTTTCATGCCAAACGATTCTAAGCACGAACAGTTTCGCTCAGTTATCGTTCCTTTACCCTGAGCCCCTCATGACTTTTCTACCATCACAGCAAACATTATTAGTCAACAACAGAATTAAATATGAAGGTGGTTTTGATATTTATTTATTTAGTGACACATTGCACTTTTTACTTAAGAATTAGACACTTAACGGAAGAAAAGGTGCTTGACAGAAAGTTTAGAGAATAGAGAAAAAGTTTAAAGAAACCACAAGGAAACAAATCTTGCAAATTCAGAATATGGGACCTTCAATAAAACAGCTTGCTGGGTCTTTTCAAAAAGTTCAATGTATTTAAAAAAAATTGGTGGGAAAAACTGGCCTAGACTAAAAAAGACATAACAACTAAGTGCAAAGTATGACACTTGATTCGTGTCTGAAAAATACAGCCATATAAAACATTCAGGAGAGAATTCAGGAAATTTTAGTGTAAGTGGAATATAAGATAACTCTAGGTAATTACTGCTAAGTATCTTGGGTTTGATAATGGTATTGTGTTTGTGTAGGGGGATGTCCTTCTTAGGAGATGCAAGCTGGAGTATTTGTGGGTAAAGCCTAGACTGCCTATAGCATAGGCTTGAAAGAATTCAGCTAGAGACAGGACAGAAGAAGGAAGGGAGGGAAATGAAGACAGTGATGTTCAAAGTGTTAAATCTATCTTGGAGCCTCCTTGGAGCCATGGGAAAGAAACAAAGAGAGAGAGAAAGAGAGAAGAAAGAGAGAGAAAGAGAGAGAGAGAAAGAAAGAAAGAAAGTAAGGGAGGAAGAAAAAAAGAAAGAAAGAAAGAAAGAAAGAAAGAAAGAAAGAAAGAAAGAAAGAAAGAAAAAGAGAGAGAGAAAGAAAGAAAAGGAGAGAGAGAGAAAGAGAGAGAGAAGGAGGGAGGGGAGGGAGAAAGAAAGGGAGGAAAAAGAAAAAAAGAAGGAAAGCAAGCAAGCATGAAAGAAAGTGAAGGAAGGGGAGGGAGGGAGGGAGGAATAAAGGAAAAAGAAAAGAAAGAAGGAAAGATAGGAAGGAAGTGGAGAAAAAGAAAGAAGGAAAAATTGCTAAATCTATGTTATGTGATGAGTGAATGGGTAGTCACTGATTTTCAATTTTTGTGTATGCTTGAAAATTAATAATGATTTTTTTGTGTGTATAAGGTTCATTTATTTTGAGAAAGAGAAAGAGAGAAGGAGAGAGAGAGAGTCTGAAGAAGGCTCCTTACTGTCCATGCAGAACTTGATGCTGGGCTTAAACTGATCGTCCATGAGATTATGGCCTGAGCCGAAACCAAGAGTCAGTCACTTAATCAACTGAGCCACCCAGATGCCCCTAATAACAAATCTGAGGAAGAAAGAGCAAGCACGTTGAACTTAAGCCTGCCTCCCCACCCTGCCGCTTATTAACTGGACAAGTCACTACACGTCTCTGCACCTTGCTTTTCTCATCTGTGAAGAGAGGTTAATAATAGTTCATGGGGCGCCTGGGTGGCTCAGCTGGTTAAGCAGCCCCCTCTAGATCTCAGCTCAGGTCATGATCTCATGGTTCGTAGGCTCAAACCCCACATCGGGCTCTGCCCTGGTAGCATGAAGCCTGCTTGGAATTTTCTCTCTCCCTCTCTTTCCCTCTCTCTCTGTCCCTCTCTGCCCGTCTCCCACTCTCACTCTCTCTCTGTCTCTCAGAATAAATAAATAGGCTTTAAAAAAATAGTTCTAATCTATGGCATCATTATAAAAAGAACATGAGCTGACACACGGAAAGAATATGTGTATTTCGCACATGTACTTTAGTCTTACCTACTATGGTCATTGCAATAATTACCGAGGCAATTATTATTACTTATTACCAGATAATTAATACTTATCGGTATTATCTACTATTATTATCAGTTTTAAGGGGCAATTTAGGCTTTTCAAAGCACTTTTATTATACCTTCTTTGAAATGTACACGAAGCTTGTGATATAAGCAAAAAGGTGAAAATATTTACATATCATATACGATCTCATATTACAAAAACTGGTCCACATGTTATTATATTAGTATTATTTAGCATAAACATGAACCAGAATGAAATGAAAACTATTACAGTGTTACTTTTACAAAATAAATACCCCCACCTTAAGTGAAAGCTAGAGGAAATGCTCTGAAAATAGAATATATATTTTAATCAGAAATATTTTAAGCATCTAAATATTTTAGTGTTGGTCCTTGCAAACCAGTCACTTAAGAGAGATGACAATTTGGGGCACCTGCGTGGCTCACTTGGTTCAGCATCCGACTCTCGGTTCCCGCTCAGGTTATGATCTCACGGCTTTGTGGGTTTGAGCCTCTCTGTGCTGGCAGCCCAGAGCCTTTTTGGAATTCTCTCTCTCTCCCTCTCCCTGCCCTTCCGAAACCATGCTGTCTCTGTCTCTGTCAAAAAAAATAAACTTAAAAAAAAGAGAGAGAGAGAGAGACAACAATTCCTCTCTCTTTAAAAAAAAAATGAGTTAGATGGTGACTAGGGCTTATGATGGGATAAATAACTGTTGTATTCCGTTTACAACAGGAGTTGAATATCAGATGCAGGAAATGCTTATAAATCAGGATGATGTTGTTACAATAGCATGTCTATTGATTTTCAACATCTTTCTAAATGATGCGTTAAAAGTCCGGGGAAAGAATTAGGGGACATTTGAGAGTCAAGTGTTGGCTTTGGTCTTTTTAAGGCCACTGGTGATAGTAATAACAACAGTACCAATAATATTAGCACCTGTGGATTTATACTTAATAAAGCCAGGCATTATCTACGTTACATTTCTCATATTACTTGGGCAAGTATTTCTGGGCTTAATTTTTCTTTTCTGCTAAAATTGAACTATTAGTGACCTCCTGTACCTTCCCCCTCCTAGGTGAGGGCCAAACGAGGTAATAAAAAGATGTGCTTTTAACATTGTCAAGTGATATACGAATGCACTGTCATTAGTTTCCCTTGAAAATATGAACCGGGGGGGAAGCAGAGAGAAGGAGGTTTCCATTCTTCTTTCTAAGTCTTTGCCGGGGGACTCTGTGAGCTCAGAAGTGCTAGAAAAACTGTATTTGCAAGACAAAATGCATTTCTCTGGTGAAATTGGAAGGGACAGGTGTCTTATTACGATTGAACCTCCCAGTTTTTGAATTTTCTTCACCTTTATTCTTTTTGTTGCGTGCCCATAATTTGCAATTTTATAGAAACCCAGGTGTTTCTCCCAAGAGAGTGTCAAGGAAAAAGAATATATCCCGCCCCCTCCCCGGACTGGGCTCAAAGTGGAAATCGGTCAACAATAAAAATACTATCTCTGTATTTCACATAAGGCTTTATTGAGTTTTTTTCATCGTCAAAATTTACTGGCTCATTCTATGATGCCAAACTACTGAATTAATCTCTTGGGAAAACACATATTTTAGAGATTAAAATGTTTCTGCTCTTCTGTTCTGGGAACGTTTCAAATGCCATTGATATTCTGCTCATGCCTGGACACCAAAGAGTGAATGTAATTAAAATGCAGTGAGGCAGTGCGTGTCAAATAAAAAAATATTCCTCACCCACGTGTCTCCCAGTACATCTGTGCCGTGCGTCTCCCCAGAATGGAGAATCATTGAGAATTTCCCTTATTATACAGTGATCCTGAGTTAATAAAGCAAGAAAGACTTTCAAGTAATAGTCGATTCATTCTAAAATTTAAGGCATCAGTGAAGCCATGGGGTGGTGTTTTTTCCCTGTTTATGATATGATAATAATCCTTGGATCTAGACTTGAGTTGGATTTCCAAGGAGGTCTATGGAGAATTTATTTCTATCCCAGATGTCACAGAGAACAGTCTGCGAATAACTGACTGGTTCTTTCTAGAAACAAGGTGACGTTACAAATACATAAGCCACCTCATGGCAACAACCTGGAATTTTTTTTTTTTTTTTTTAGTTTTAAATGTCATCAGTCAGCAGGAGTAGTTTCTTCTTGGAATGCAATGAGATCCTTCTATTGTCTTATCCTGGGATCCCATAGGAATCTTTGCAGGTGCTGGAAATAATATTTCAAAGTCAAGCTATTGAGTTAACCCCAACTACAAACTGTTATTCCCTTTGGAGATACGAACTGCGAGACCAGTGGGAGAAATAGGGTCTAAATCCTCAGGCCTGCTGGGATTTGTGCCCTCTGACCTTGTTAACCCAAGAAAACTGCCTTAACAGTGTTTAATGGCCTTGTTAACTCTCTGCAGTTTACCACCGATCAGGAAGAATTAGAAGCTCTCTTATATTGTCTTTGGGAAACCAATTATGTTGGTATTAAGACTCTAACTATGAATTAAAATGCCAAATGTGTATATCCTAGGGGGTTTACCCAAAGGAGATTATCAGAGGAGAGTACACAAAGGATTGTGTCAGAGAGGTTCACCAAATTTTTCATGAATTTACAAAAAAATAGCACAATGTCTCTCAATATGAGGGGATGGGTGAAATACATTTTGGTTAACCGGACTTTGCAGATAGTTAAAAAAAATTTTTTTTAATGTTATATTTTTTTTTTGAGAGAGAGGGAGAGAGAGAGAGAGAGAGAGAGAGAGAGAGAGAGAGAGAGAGAGGTATGGGCAGAGAGAGGCAGAGACACAGAATCTGAAAGAGGCTCCAGGCTCTCAGCAGTCAGCACAGAGCTGTAGGCAGGGCTTGAACCCATGAATGGTGAGATCATGGCCTGAGTGGAAGTGAGACGCTAACTAACTGAGCCATTCGGGCGCCCCTGGACTTCATGGATATTTAAAGACAATGAAATAGGTTCATTGGTATTTTAATGATTAAAGTCTCAACATTAATATTCATAAGTTAACATCGTTGAGTGAAAAGCATGTTATAGAACTGTAGAATCCCTTATCAGTAAAGAGTGTGTTTGTATGTAACTACTCAACTGGAAGGCTAATCACCAAAATTTTATCAACGGTCTTCCCTGAATTACCGAGATGTGATCTTCTTGTTTTCTTCTTTACGTCCTCCGTTTTCATTAGGCCTTTCATAAACCTCGGGTGTCATTTTTATCACTGAAATTCATTTTTATTTAGAAAAATGATTCTCTCTGCCAAACCCCCATTATTTGTTAATCATTTGCTAACATAAGAGCACGAGTTCCTCCGCCCGGTAAGGGATATATGGATTTGGGAAGGACAGAAGATGGTGAAACCCGACAGGGTTATGCTGTCAAAAAACATCCTGGGTCTTGGGAGCCACGAGACTCAAGAGGAAGCCACCACTTCGTCATTACCACGTCAGACGTGTCTGTTTTCTCATCTCCAAAGTGACGGCCCTCATCATGGCCCTAGTCACGTCAGGAGATGTTAACAAGGCCCGCAAGTGTTACTGCCTTTACATTTTCAGATCATTCCCCTTTCAGTCTGCCCTGGGACACTCCCCGGTACACAGTAATATCCCCCTTTGACCCATGAAGAAATAGTATCTCTGCTTCTTCATCACTTACCTGTGGATAAATACCATGCCTATCCCGAAAGCGTTCTTGGGACAAGCAAATAAATTAATACGTGAAATTGCTCAAAACAGGGCTTGGCATGTAATGAGCACTCAATCACAGTAGCTTTTTTTTCTATTATCAGCAATACCATCATTTGTAAGCAGCTTAAATAGTTCCACAGAGCTCAGAGGACTGTCTCTCTTCAAGGCATCTGTTGAAACTCTCTTTGAAATTGCAAAGCCGGACCCCCCTCTTAACTGTGTAGCTGAGACCCCTGTGGCAGTGCTACTGCAGAGGAGAAAGAATTGATTTAAAGGTCATTCGATAATTAGGATAGTAAAATTCCTTGAGAGTTGTAAAACAAAAATGCATCCTTTATACTGAATCTCTACCAACCTACACAGAAAACTAATCTGGCAAAAAAGAATTTTTGCCACTTGGTCTGCTTGAAATGAAAAGGAAACAAAGCCTTATGTTGGGTGCATCAGGCTAAGCACTTAGCTGCCTTGCTCACACTTCTTCTTGCTTACTAAGGAAAAACAGTATTATTAGAAGACACGAAATCCTATTGTTAATTACATTATCTGTACAATGGTATTCCGTGCTCCACTCAGTCTCCTGCTTGGGAGGACTATTATTGACGTGAGAACATCTGCGTTGCGTATTTGCAGTTAAACATCGGTAGGCTGCAGGGAAGTGTATAATTACAGTAAAAATAACAAGAGGAATAAATAATAATAGTATTTGTTGAGCTTTGCCCGCTGTGACAGACTGGGCTGAGCACGGTGTGTGTATTTTCTTATCCAATCCCCCAAACAACACTAGGAACTGCTGTATTATTCTCATTCTACAGCCGAGCAAAGTGAAGTATAAACAACTCATTTGGGATCCAGCTGGGATTAGAATCCAGGTACGTTCAAATCCAGAGGTCAGACTTTTATCCACTATGGGACATGTGTGTGTGTGTGTGTGTAGACAAAGGGAGGAAGAATGAGGGGGTAAAAACTGAGGGGGAGAAGAGGAGAAGGAGGAGAGGAGGAGACACAGGAAGATGACCATGTATTCTTAAGGACCTGTCGATCTTTCTGAAGGTGACAGGTTTCTTAGCGGCCTGAGCTGCTCTGTCATTTGCCACAATAAGAACTGGAGTAAGAAGTGAAAACACATTTCGTTGAGGTCCTTCAAAGTCAATTTCTGGTCATCGCTGAGGCCAAATTTACACATAACCAGTCCTTGAGGTCAACCCCTTGGGTTTCAGAAAAAGATATTCTAGAGTGAAATTGGAGTGACGTCTCCCACGGGCTATGCTGGCAGGAAAGTCCTCCCCTGGGGTTGACCAGCGGAGATCCGCCAGCCCCCGCCAGGCAGTGGGTAGACTTCAGCCACCTGTCATCACGGCAGCTGGAGGGCCAGGGAAGGGGACAGCTCCAGAGGGTGAGACGAGCCTTTAAGTGGAAACATTTGTATTTACCTGCTGTTATCTGGACCCCAGGACTCACTGTGCAGAATTCTCTGCTCTATCTGGCATCCTGCTCTCTGTGAATATCTTTACACCAAGCTCCAGGTAGCAAGAGTTTTCAGGTACTGTCTCCAGGACATGTGACAAATGTTGCTCAAGTGCCAGGTTCCATCCAATGGATTTACCCAAATTTAGGCTGAATCCCAAAATATTTTGAGGAGGAGTAAAGGCCTGTAATAACCTCTGATCTCCATGATAACCATTAGCCACACAGTGGTTCCAGTTAGCACCTCATAACAGTGTAAGGGAATTAGGAGCAATGTAAGTTGCCCATGTATTTCCTCATTCTGGATGTGCTGGCTTTTACCACTCAGGACAGCGTACCAGGATACAGGACAGTTAGATTATAGTATACAAATCTATAATGTACAGATTATATATTCAGGGATAACCCTCAAGCTCTTCTAATTTAAAATTACGTGTATTTATCAATTTTGCTGTTAAAAGTGTTAAGTAGCATTCACATCTTACAAGCACTTAACTTGTGCAAACTTTCTAAACATCGGTATAGCAAAACGGTGGTAAAATTAACTTTTAATAAGTGCCCTGTTAGAAACCTTATTGTGCACAGATTATTTGTAAATAATACTCCAGCTCTACACTGCGTGTGTGTACTATACTTCATGGGCAATTTAAGACGCTTCTAAGGCTAGTTTTGTCTCTAACCACTCTTTGCTTTAGACCACATCTCTCCAACACCACCATCCTGAGCTACGATTCCGAGGTGTTCATAACAAACTACTTTCAATACTTGTCAACAGTAGCCTCGGAATTTCCAAAGTACTATGGGCTAGTGTTTAAATAGTATTCACGACTAGTTCAAGGTAGCAGCTATTTTCCCTTGGTGTAAGTTTGCAAGGCTCCCATCATCATCTGTTACATTGCATGTCCATCCCCACTGTACTACTCTAAAAATATACTTCCTTTTCCACTGAGCTTTTCGAGAAAATGGATTCCACTGAACACTTTTATTTTTGCGTGTCGCTAGCGATGGAAAATTGAGTACAGTAATAGTTTCACGGGCATCAGGGAGGCTTGGGTTTGTTTTTCCTACACAGACCATAGAACCATCTTTGTAAAACATAAATCTGGTTTTGTCACTCTTCCATGCTTAACATCTTTTGTGGGCTCCCCATTACCCACAGGATGGAGTCTAAACGTTGCGCAAGCAGGACTCGCACAATCTGTATGCTTCCTCTCTCGACATTTCTCTCTCTTATACACTCTCTGCTCTGGTCAACCAAAGTCTTAGTGCTTCTCAGGAATGCCGGGTCGTTTCCTCAACAGCACCCGCTGTTCTGTCCGTCAGGGATGACACCATCACCCCGGCCCTCTTGCCCGGTTTACACATCTTGAAACCTGTGTCCAAATATCACTTCCTCGATAATGCCTTCCTTGACTTCCTGGGCCACACTTAGTGACGGCTTCTCTTATATACCCTCAGTATATTTTTATACCTCGATAGAGAGAGTTGTCACACATCATCACCCTCTATTAGACTATGAATGCTTCGAAACTGAAGGTAGTGCTTTATTTACCTTGGTAATCCCAGGCCCTGATGTGGTGCTAGCAACACAGTGGTCCTGGATATCTGGAATGAATGTGTAAATGAATGTCATGCACAGACACACTTTTAGAAATCAGCCAGTACAGGTGATATTGACCAAGGGTCCCCAGATAAATTGCAAGGGCTCAATGAATTTCCCCTTAAATGAATGCTACCTTGTGATCGACTCTGTGCGTCGATACTCGCGCACACACTTATCCAAGTACCTGGTCCATGGCATCCATCATATTCCCAAAGTAAGTCTGTTATTATAATAATAGAGCTAAATTACTGGTAGAATTCAATCTCTCTGGAAAACTGAGGGCCATCTTCTCTCTGCTGTGTGATAAACACAAGTAAAAAACAAAGCCAATGGAAATTGCGGCTTTGCAGAAAACTAAGTGTGGGCGTGAGTGTACCTAAAGAATCAAGTCAGCAGGATTGTCTTGTTCCTGTCTTAAGAGTGGGGGATGCTCAAAATTTCAGAGTTCAGGAGGGTTTGGACTCAAGTAGCTTGCAATGCAAGTTTAGAGTTTAGTCTCTTCAGTCTTGTCCATTGAGGGATTCTAGAATGTCAGGGGGGTGTAGGTGATGACATGTGAGTGGATTCTTCTTCCTTCCTGTTGAGTCATGCCCCCACACAATCTGAATGTGGTTCAGAGTGCCAGGGGGAGTCACATGCGTTTGTGGATTCTTTGTTATTTGGAATCTGTAGCTAAATTACAATGCTGCTCAATATGGCTTCTCTCTTCCTTCCTTCCTTTCTTCCATCCTTTCTTTCTTTCTTTCTTTCTTTCTTTCTTTCTTTCTTTCTTTCTTTCTTTCTTTCTTTCTTTCTCTCTGGCTTCATAAATTTCCCTTACATTTTTCAAGTGGGTGAATTATTTGCCATTTGCTTTTATGATCTGGTGTTTGTGCAATGTCATTGGCAAAAGTTAATACGTGCTTCTTGCCACCCCAGGGATTCCTGCAGCTCCATAATGGTGGAATTAATCTATAAATGTGGTCTCTAAAAGCACCTCTGGGCCTGATTTTTTGAATGAAAGGCAGAGTGGAATGAGAAGGATCTGTTGGCATCATCATCATTATCTAAATGGATGCAAATGCAGCAGATTGAAAATGCTCATCCTTACCAGAAATGATAAGAATCAAAGGCCTGCTATTTGCATATTTAATTGTAATGGAGCATTGAGACCAAATTACTGAGTGGGGCTTATGAGCACTTCATAGAAGGTAATGGCCCCCACATTTATTTTTGCCATTCTGATGGGTATTAGAAGACGACCGGGCTTTCTGAAGGCTGTGCACTTCCAACTTGGGAGGTATTTCGGCACATTAGGAAAACACGGCATGAGTTCAAGTGAGTGAGTTACATTAGCGTCCTTTCTGGTCAGTTCAGGTCAAATGGCGGCCTGTGTACCGCATCGTAGCTGACTTGGGCGGAACACAGACTATGTTTTGGGAACAGTGCTAAGCCCCTTACATACATGATCTCATTTGACTCTCACGTCCCTATGAGGTGGATTCTGTTATTCCCATCGTACAGATGTGAGACAGAGAGGGATAATAACTTAGCTAAATTCAAAGAGTAAATGGTAAGTCAAGACAGAAGGCATATTTGTCTGACTCCAAAGCCAGTTGTTGGTCTGTGAGTAATTTACTCTTGTGTCCCTGCACCATTCCCTTATTGTCAACTTATTGATTCACATAACAGATATTAATGGAGCACCCACTGTGGTCTGGTTGCTAAACGCAAAGAACAAAATGAAAGTCAACCCTTGTCCCTGCCTTCAGGAACTTGCTATCTCTAGTAAACATGCTAGAAAGAACTGGAAATGAAATTCCACTCGTGCTTTTTGTGCAAACATCAGTAGCATCAATCTGGCCACCTTCCTTCTCACCATCATCATCATCATCGTCATCATCATCACCAGACTGACTATTTATGGAGCCTCATTATATACCAGGTGCTAAATTGGGCACCATGTACCTCTAACAACCCTTCGAGCGTGATCATCCCCACAATAAGGCTAAACAATACCTTTTGTTTTTCCTTCTTGTTTTGGTAGGAGGATGGTGTGTGTGGCTGGGGAATGGAGCAATAAAGAGGGGAGAAGTATGCCTAGAGATGAATGGATTATACAGAATTCAGGAAATCCAAGTCTACAGACTCTGGGAGCTGCCCTCCTGCAATCTCCCTTTATGTGCTGCTGACAGCTCAGCCCTGGAGGACGAAGGCAGAGAAAAGAAGGGCATTAAAAAACTTTTTTTAAACGTTTATTCATTTTTGACAGACACAGCATGAGCAGGGGAGGGGCAGAGAGAGAGGGAGACACAGAATCGGAACCAGGCTCCAGGCTTTGAGCTGCCAGCACAGAGCCCGATGCAGGGCTCGAACTCAGAATGGTGAGATCATGACCTGAGCCAAAGTTGGACGCTTGACCGACTGACCCACCCACGCACCCCAAAAAGATGGGCATTTTTAAGGAGAAGGAGAGCCTCTGTCTACGTTTAGTTGAGCCTGTTCATTTTATATAGTAAAGGGCATGAATCCTGCCTCTCACGGTTTCCCTACACTGATGCTGGCTTCAGAAGGTTGGGATTCATGGGGAGCATTAGAAAGTTTGGCATGATAAGAACAAGATCACTCATTAAGTGCCCATTTTCCAAATCCTTTGCACTCATTACCTCATGTTACCTTTTTGCCTGTTATGCCATTTTTACAGACAACAAGGTTGCAGGGAGGGATACAGAACCTTTCACAAGGTTGTACAGGTAATATGAGATTGACCTAGGATTCAGATCCAAGATTAGATTTGAAAAGTACAGCTCACTTCTCTTTTCACCAGTCAGAGACCAGCACGAAGGCCTTCTGGGTAAACATGGCTACTGTTCAACGTCTTTATCTAGGTCACTGACCCATGAGTTTTCTCCCTCCTTGATCCTCAGAATCTCCTTTCCGTTAGCCCCTTTCCCGTTGCCAGTCTGCTTTGGGCTTGCAGAACAGGATGTCTGCCCTGCCGTCTCTCCCTTCTAGGGAATACTCTTTACACATGAATTCAAAATCATACTATGACCAGATTATCTCAATTATAGACTGGAGATGGGCAATACACCTAAGAATAGCCAACCTAAAGACTGGTTAGCAATCTGTGAGGTGACCTCCAGTGAAAGTATTGTAGGTTACCTCCAGACAGGCAAGATGGTTACTCATAAGCTCTAGTTTCTTTCTTTTTCTCTCCACCTGACCCCCATCCTTGGGGTTCAAGTACTCAGATGAAGGAAAAGACAGTTGGTTGTGACTTTAGGAGCTGAAGTTGCAAAGATGTCCAGAGAAAGGGCATAAAAAGCCTGAAGTTGTGAGAGAAGCAAAGATAGGAGTTAGTAGAAGGAGTTAGTAGAAGCTATGGAGTGGTGGAAACTGAAGGGAGCTCACCTAAGCACAGGGCATCCATGAGCTTTCATTGCTCACGGCACAGCTGGCTGCAGTAAATCGTAAACTAGCTCTCTGCGAGGCCTACGAGATCCTCTTCCATCTTTGGAAGTCTTACCTCCTTTTGTGCTTACTTTCATTTTCATTCCAACCCAGTTATTTGGAGGAACGTATTGAGTCTCTGGGGCTTGCATTCAAAGACGAGAATAGACATGAAACTTTAAGAAGAAACCCAGCGCGAAAGGAGGGTGACTTCCAGTTTGAAAAATATTTGTTTTGTTTTGTTTTTTTTCCATTCGGCTTCTATAAAAATGCTAAGTGAGCATTAAGTCCAATAGAACAAGAAAATTGGCAGGGAACTTAACTTCAAGCCACTCAAAATTTACCTAACCCATGATTCCCATATAATAACCCCTGACTGGAAGCCTTATTTGTGTTTAATACTCCCAACAATGGGGATCTCACTATCGTGCTCTAATTGTCAGGTTTGAATACCTAAAATTTTTGCCAACCAAGTAACTAAGATAAAAACATACTATGAAAGAGAGTAACCTATTCCCAGGACTTATATTCCAATGATAAACATTTATTCTTTGTGTTTACCATGGGAGTGAACAGGACAGGTGAGAGGCCTGTCTCTATGGAGTTGACATTCTCTCTTTAAATGTTTATTATAGAAAATTTCAAACATATGGAACAATGGAGGGAGTAGTGTAATGAATCTATGTCCCATTACCCAGTTCAACAACTAAGAATATATAGGCCTTTTAATTTCATATTTGTTCCTTTCCCGCAAATCTCCCTCCCCCTCTGCTGGATTATTGTAAAATGGATCTCAGATGTCATATCATTTCAGAGATGTCTCTCTTTTTTATCTCACAGAACCACGATGACACTTTTCACCCTTAAAAACATTTAATCATGACTTCTTAATATCATCTTTTTTTTGGTCAGTTCTTTTCTCCAAATTTGTGTTCGTATTATACATGTCTTTTTACAGTTGCTTTGTGTGGAGTTTCACATTCTAATGGGATATGTTTTGGGAGCATAAATACAGCTGAGTCTTGATATTTTATTACTCACCACATACCTCGGTAAGTTCACATGGCAGAGTTTAGATTCTTTAAAATGTAGAGCTTTAAATACAATCGCTAGTTATTTTTATTTTTTATTTTTATGTTTTCTTTTTCTTTCATGTAGAAGTTTCTCTTCTAGAGACTATTATAAATGTGAGATTGAACACACTCCTGTTTTCACCGAAATGGTTTCCTTAGTTTTTCACGTGGTTTGCTTAGTTAACAAAGCACAGGTCATGTTCATGACGCGGTAGTTCTGCTCTTTGGAAATTTTACTATTGTGAAGGTCTGTCATCAGAAAATATTTATTGGAAGTCTACCAAAAAAAAAATAGAATGGTAGAGCTGTTGGTTCAGCAATCCTATTTCTAGGACCCAATAGAAAAGAAAACATAAGAGCTGAAATAACTAATATATATTAAAGGTATATATTATATAATGATATAAGTTGCTAAAAATTTTTACAAGGAACCATGAGATATTGCTAGATATAATATAATATTATCATAACATATGAAAAACGTAAAATTTATATATAAGACATATACAGTGGTGATTATATGTTATACATAACAATGTCCATCTTATTGGTAACTATAAGATGGAAATTTTTAATGTCTATTGATTGGGATTGGTTAAGGAAATTAAGGTCCACCTACACAATGAAATACTACAAAGCAATTTAAAATTATTATGTAGATATACGTATATTAATATGGAAATACAAACAGCAAATATTTTTAGATTAAAAGTAAGCTATGCAACAATATATAGTATTGTTATATAAGATATCCAAGATATATTAATTTTTAAAAGATGTAAAATACCTAAAATTATATGTATTTTTATAATTTATGTGTATACATAATTTATACATATAATATGTATATATACATAAATATAATTTTTATATGTATACGCGAAAGAATAATGTGGAAACATCATGCGGTCCCATTTGTGATCACTCCATTTGTGTCCCAACACTCAAAATACAAGTATGCACATTTAGAATAGAATTAATAAAATACTCCGGATAGATGTATGCCAAAATGTCAAGAGCAATGCTCTCTGGGTAGTAGGATTACCTGAATATATATTTGTTAAGCTTTTCCATGTTTTCTGAATTTTTAAATAATATACATTCTTTTTATACTACGGAAAACATTTTTAAAGTTTTAAAAAGAAAATATGTTTAAATTATCAGATTCAATTTCTTCATTTCATAGAAAACAGATGTGACTGACTGGCTTAAGAGTACACAGATAGTTAATTTCAAGTCAGGACACAAACTCACTTTTAATAACCATGTTACATGTTCCCTCTCCCCAGGGGACAAATTTTCTAGTGGGAGATTTCTCAATCACTCACGTAAATAGGTTTCTGTCAGGCCTATCCCAAAAAGACTCCAAAGTTGGACCCAACACCCCGGAATCACAGCTTTGCCCGAGCTAAGACCACCACCACGTAGAATTAAAGTTAAGCACAAATACAAGGTCATTTAAACTTGCTTGCGCAGTAGTGTTGTAGGACATGAAATACAGGAACAAATTATTGCCATGAGCCAAGTGGTCTGGGAAGTCTTCACGGAAAGCCAAGAAAAAAAGAGCACATACACAGACATAAAGGACAGGTACATAAAGGACAGGGCTTCGGTTGGGGTCTGGGAACACTTCATGGAAATAATATGGCCTTGAGACAATCACTTCGGGATAGATCTATTTCTTAGTGATTTTCTAGCATTGCTGTTCTAATGTTGCAATAGTTTTTGATAATATCTACAGTGAACACGTATAAGAGATTAAAAATGACAATTTAAGATACTGGTAATTCTCTGTCAAATAAAAGAAACCCCCTCTACTGGAAAAACAATATTTCGATGAACCCTTAGTGTGTTATTGGGCCTATCAGGTTTATTTCTGTTGAAATTCATCAGATTTTCTCAAAGCATTTCCTGGGAAATATGCAACTGACTATACATACGCTGATGAAAACGTCTTTCCCACATTGGCTGATACGAGTCAGTTTTTTCTTTTGCTTCATTGCTTCAGATAATTACTGGGGTTTGTGAAGGGTGCCTCTCTTACTTAGACATTTCTGGGGAAGAATTTTAAGTTGGGTATGACAGAATCGCCTTCGAGTTTCATGCAGAACTTTAGGACTTGTTAAGTTTGAATTTAAGAAGGCAGAATTCACTATTTAGTCCTCAATAAAAAGGGGAAATCTCTTCCTATTTTCTTTTCCCTTTCCTATTGTTTGTCTTTCCCCCCTTTTCCCTCTCCATCTTGAGGTTAGCATGGTGGCTGAGCAAATAAATAAATAAATAAGTGTATTGGGGGTAATGGGAACCAAATTCTCACTGCCAGAGAAGAGAGGCTAGAAAGAACCCAGTGGTGTTGAATTGGAATGAAAGATGGCCTTATTAACTCAGGGTCACACAGGGATACACATATTCATAAATGTGTGTGTTTATACACATACGCGTATATATCTATATACATATGCATATATTTTTCTAGCTCTGTGTATTGACAACCAAGAAACAATGACACCCCAATAGCTGTGAACACAGTGAGCAATCAAATATTTGTTTCTGAATACCATCCTTTCTAAAATGAGCCAGCGCTTCTTGGAGAAATGGTCGAGTCCAGGATTTGGGAATGAGGAAAGTTTAATATGAACCTGGAACATTTTACTATGCTAGAATATAAGGACATGTTCAACAACCAATGGGTGAAAGGATGCAGGAGCCAGGTGGAGGGCTGGTGACAGATTACAATCCACTGATTACAATGGGAATCTATGACTCAGACCTGACATAAGCAAATAAATAAATAAATAAATAAATAAATAAATAAATAAATAAATAAATAAATAAAGGGGGAGACTAGAAGGGGTAGATTCAGGTGAGAGTCATTCATGGATGTTGATGATCGCAAGTAAAGATTTGATAAGAAATAGAATTCAGGTGCGGTGTTCGCCCCTCCCACCCTGGCCCAGACGCTAATCAATTACAAAGAGAAATTAGGGAATTTAATGTGCAAAACGCAGAGACACCACCTTGATCAGGCGATCAAGGTTATCATCATCAGTGAGAGGACAAATCGACATCATGCCCCTCCTTTCGGGACGCCCAGAAGAGAGCACGGCACCATTCCGGGGGTATTGCTGCCAAGAACGCACGGACAGAGCATGATCATGAGGAAGTATCGGGTGGACCCAGATCGCAGGTCATTCTACAGAAGGAAAAGTTTCTCACCCTTAAAAGTATAAAGGACATAAATGACCGGGAAAGCCTGAGAGACCATTCCAAACTCGGTAACTGAATGATAACGAAATGCAAAGGAGATCTCTGAACCAGAAAGAAAAAGGAGACGGCATGGTGACGCTGGGAAATGTGAAAGGGATCCGTGCATTGGATCTGGATTGGGCTGACTGGGAGGTGCGGATGCCGATTTTGCAGGAGAGTGTCCTTGTTTTTGCAAACACGCTGGAGAGTTCAGGGATGATGGAATATCACATCTGTCATTCGCCTGACGAATGATAAAGGGAACGTGTAGAGACAGCATCCACGGTGGACTCAATCTGAAAGGTTAGCAATTAGGGAACCACGAAACGGAAATTTAGGACATTTTTGTACTATACAAGCAACTTTCCCTTAAGGTTGCAATTATCTTTTTAAAGAGTTAGTTTTTAGAAATGTAAAACAAATAAATAGGGGGAGCAGAATGGCTTTTACATATTATGAAAAAGGACAAAATAAATAATAAATTATCTTCCACTTATTAAGTACCAAGTGCTATGTGTACCTTATCTATTATCCTAGAGGAATCACCTGGAGAGATATTGTTGTCCTCTCTTTACACAGGAGTTAACAGAAGCAGAGAGAGAGATCAACTTACTTGCCTTAAGTCACTCTGCTAAAGGTCAGATCTAAACCCAGGCATCCCGATATCAAAGCTCTCAGCTCTGTGATTTTGGTTTTATATTTGATTCAGTGAGGATAAGTTGGTTCAGACAGCCGGAAAGTGTGAGAGCTGGTGTTGGGAACCCAGTCCTGTCTAGCTTCAAAGCTCCTGTTCCTTACACTGAGAAAAGAGAGACTGCTCCCTGAATGGTGATGGTGAAAAAGGCTTGGAGGGAAGTCAGTTTCAAGCTTTAGGTCCTAAGCTTTGCAATGGTGCTCATTCTAAAATGCCTTGATTAGTACTTGATCAGTATGCAGAAAGGACTTGTTGATTAGGACAGTGGGCACAGTGCCTATGGCCTAGGATACCTTTAGGGCCCTGCAAAAATGTTGTCTATGTTTAAAATCAGATTAAAAAATGAATATAGTCCAGCTTGAATTACTTCGTCTTAAAACCATTATAGTGATAACATAGATTTTAAAATAGTTATTAGAATTTTTTTAATGTGTATTCATTTTTGAGAGAGAGAGAGAGAATGAGAAAAAAAAGAGCACAAGTAGGGGAGGGGCAGAGAGAGAGGGGAACACGAAATCTGAAGCAGGCTCCAGGCTCTAAGCTGTCAGCACAGAGCCCGATGCAGGGCTCAAACTCATGAAAAATGAGATCATGACCTGACCCGAAGTCAGATGCTTAACTGACTGAGCCACCCAGGCACCCCTTAAAATACTTTTATGGAGGAGGTGGCTCATAAAGACAAAAATGTCTAGAGTCCATGAAAGTCACAATATGGTCCTTCAACTGAATTAAAAAATAAAAAAACAAAAACAGTGAAAATTAAAAATGTGCTTTGGTCAGGATACATGCAAGCCACACTTACAAATAAACAGCTCTGCATTGAGAATGGATTCATGCAGGGAAGATTGCATTAAGATTTACTGCAAAGGGCAAATTGTATTGTATTGACTTCATGGAGTTGGAAATGATTAGCCACAGAATGATAAAAATATTGAGTCCAAGGGGAGAAGATATTAAAGTCGTATTTCAATGCAGCCACAAGATAAAGGCAACAATGGACTTGTGATTTGGCAGATGTCCTTTGATTGTATTTTTGGTGTCTTTCAGTCTTTGTGTGCCAAAATATCATGTTCATGTCAAAATTTTATAGGCGATTCTACCAGCCAGCCTTTGAAAGATTGCTTGGCCATATGAAAGGAGTAAAGAGGATTATTTTCCTGTTAGTTGTGCAGTGTTCTCTGTCAATTAGAGTACATTTTATCTTTGAGTGAACAAAAAAAGCCAACCAAACTGTTTTAAGCCAAAAGGGAAGATAGAGAATAATGTATCTTTAAAGACCAAGGCTAGTATGTCTGTAGGCATGGATCGTTCGGGGCTTAAACAGAGGATCTAATTCTTCTCCATCTCTCAACTTGCCCTCACTGTCTCTAATGGTACTTTCTTGCTCAGGCTGCTTGAGATGGCAAGAGATGACAATTCCAAATGCAGGGACAAGAAAATATTTTCCCAATATTTTCATAAAACTCCAAGGATTTGTTGCCTGGAACATCTTGGGGGCCATGCATCCTGATCACTGTGTCTGGTGTTCATTGCCTGAGGCCTGGGTTTGCAATTCTGTCCAGGTGAGATTGAGGGAGAATTGGATCCCTCAGTGAAGGGTAAGTCAAAGCTATCAACATTAATAACAAAACAGGGCCAAACAAAAAGCCAAAAGGCTGCATATGGCCCCAGAGCTTTGACTTCGGCCTCTAGTGATATGATTCCAGGACATATATGGACATACGGGCTGGCTTAGGTTAGGGATCCAAGTTCTGAAGTCAGAGTGTCCAGATCACTCCCTGACCTGTGGTACCAGTGATTTCACCGTTCTGTTGCTTAGTTTGCTCATCTGTGAAATGAGTTTGATAACATTCTTTATCCCCTACTGCTTTATGTGAGTCCAAACAAGTACCTGGCATATAATCAACATTCAATAAAAAGTAAATTCGATTGCTGTTATTTTTAAGCCGGAGGCACAGCATGACTTGCACACCGCCCCAGTAATGATTAAAATATGTGAAAATGTTCTCTAATGAAAAATTAAAAATGGTTTTCCTTACCCTCAAAGTCAAAAGAGAGCTAATTCTTTAGTATACAAATCGTAAGGGGAAAAGAGATGGAGAAGACTGACAGATGTTTTATTTTTTTAGTGTTTATTTATTTTGAGGTGGGGGGGCAGAGAGAGAGAGGAAGAGAAAGAATCACATGCTCTGTGTTGTGAGTGTGAAGCCCAATCCCATCAACCGTAAGATCATGACTCGAGCCAAAATCAAGAGTCGGATGCTTAACTGACTGAGTCGCCCAGGTGACCCAAAGGATAGATGTCTTAAAACTTAGACATATTAACCAATCTTAATAGGTGGCTGCATTTGGGTCCTGATTCAGATTTTTTTTTTTTAATTACTGTAATGGGACCATTGGGAAGTTGAACACTGACTAGACATTTCATGCTATTAAGGGATTATTGTTAACTTTATATTTGAGGTAATGGCATCGACATTGTGCATGTAAAAACTCTTATCACTTAGAGATATATATGGCGATATTTATGGGGTGATACGATATGGTGTGTGGGATTGGCTTTAAACTTAAAATAAAATGAAATAAAATAACGTCGGAGCCGAGTGATGGAAACACAGACATTCATTAAACTCTTCTGCCAACCTTTTTATTTGCTCAAAATTCCTCATTATAAAAAAGCAAGCAGAGAAAAGAGGGAAGTACAAAGTCAGACCTAAAAAGACCTCAAGGACCCAACTCCTTCAGACCCTAATCTGTCCTTGGTAAATTTAATCTTAATCTTCATTTCCATCACCTTCTTCGGTGCATAACGTGACCAGTGCAAGAGGCAGTCGGGGAGTGAAAGCACTTTCAACAGGGAACCACACGCTCATCTGTGGGGAAGTCCCCTTTATCCAAGACACCCATGACTCACGAACATTCTCCTCCGTGCACTCATTTTCTTCCCTTGTCAAATGAGGGGACGAAAGCTGGATCGGCGGTTCCCCAAACTTTATAAAAATGTTAGTAACAGAAAAAAAATTGTCGAATGAACTTTTCCCCAGATGTTTGATATCTGGAACATAGAGAAGCAGAACTACATGTGGGAAGGGGAAGATTGAAAGAACCCAGGGACCTGTCCCCACCAGAGAGGTGTGCAGAGAGAGAGGGAGGGCAGTCACGCTCTCTGTGGTCTCTGAGATGCTTTCTTATGATCTCCGGAGTGCCTGATTACCCAGAATAAAAGCCATTGAAGGTGGTGATGACTGTATTGAAAATCGTTTATGGAGTGCTTACCATTATTAGGCACGGCTGGGCACACCACACACATATTATTAATATGATTTATTCCTCGCCAATACCCCTACAAAGGAGCTGTGATTTTTATACCCATGTTATAAATGAGCAAACTGAGGCCCAGACAGATTCAGTGTCCAGTATTACACAATCAGCACGTGGCAGAGCCAAGGGGCACAGCTCACCTACCACCCGAGCTCACAAAGGTCCTCCTTCCCCACCCCTCCCACCCCGACCCCCCAGAGACCAGTATTTGCATGTTCACTTTTTCTAGTTCATTTACTAAGTGGTTTGCTCTCAGAAAACAGAAAACGACATGTTTTTGTTTTTTGTTTAAAGTCTATGTATTTATTTTGAGAGAGAAAGAGAGAGCAGGGGAGGGGCAGAGAGAGAGAGAGGGAAAGAGAGAGAAACCCAAGCAGGCTTCACACCAAAGTGCAGTGCCCCACAGGTGGCTCAAACTCACCATCCGCGAGATCATGACTTGAGCCAAAATCAAGACTTGGGGGCTTAACTGACTGAGCCGCCCAGGCGCCCCGACATGATGTTTTGTAATATGGTATCGACTCTACCCTCAATTAAATAAATAGACAAAACACGGCCCCCTGCCCCAAAGCACTCAGACTCCTAACACCTACTTTCAGAGGAGTCAATTGATCAAGACAGCAGAATCCATTATTTCTTCCTCCTCTTTTCATTAGCCAATCACTCTGATGAGAAGCGGCAAATTAATTAAATAAACGCCAGCCGCCGTCTGACAGAAACCAGGAAACATCAAAGCCTCTTATGAATGTCACTAAGTAGGTCCAAGGAGTCAACTAACGCCAACGCCATTCCAGTCATTATTTCCCAAGTGTCATTGTGACTGAGTGCGGATGCAGGAACACCGAATTAACTTCAAAAACAAAACGAAATACTCTTTGTGTCGTTACATATCTTTGCAACTTTTTAAAATGTGTCTTGCCCAATGAAAGTCTTCTCAACGGCGTTTTCTTGGGAACAAGCTAGTGGCTCAAGCTGGCTTACAGTCGCTTGCCTCTTTTCCTGGGGTGTCAGAAGTGACCACCAGTGCCACTTACTATAAGAGTCATCACCAACTGGTTTACCCTCGTCCCTTCTTCCTCATGTCTGTACAGATGTGTCCCCCACATCTGGGCAGGTTTTCCATTCACTCACGATTCCAGAACCGAAATCTCAAAATAGCTCTGTGTTCTCGCAGCAAGTTTTCATCCAGAGAGCCACAAGATGCGAAGATAGACCTTTGCTAGTTTTTATTGCCTCTTTTGTTACACACCCCATATCCCTCTCAAAATGTCTTTTAGTTTCTTCCCCCTCTGTATATACTCTCCTGGGAACTAATTAGACATTCCCTTGAACACCCCTGCCCCCTTTTTTTAACTAGATAACTTTGTGTAGGAGAGGTTTTTTTTTTTTTTCTTCATTTCACATTCAGTCCATCCTTCCACTTTCAGACTTATTCTATTTTCGTGATCTCCCTGGGTTAATATTCACCCAGGCCTGAGGATGACCTCTTGTCCAGCTCTATGCCAGAGCCCACAGAAATAGGTTTTCTTTGTAGGCCCTCAAAAAATATTTGGTCAATTTCTTCTCAGAGACAGTAAAGAGTTAAACACACAGACTGAAAATTCCTCAAGGGGTTGTTATATCTATATTTTATGTCTGTATTTGGTTATTTACACACACACATATTTTAGTATAGGAATTCAAAAGTTATGTATAGAACTAATATTCAACTGATCTTTAAAAGTTACATGTAAAAGACATCGTTATACTTCTACACTCTGAAACTCCCTTTCTTGGGATCCGTGTTAAAATTTTAAATAGAATCAGAGGAAAGTCAACACATCGAATAGACTTTTAAAGCATCAGCAATTATTCTTACGGCATTATGCAAGTCCGTACGTATTTTCTGAGAATCTTTATGTTCCTGGCACTGCTTTCGCCAGCCTGTAGGAATAATCTGGGGTGAGGGGAAGGGTAATTTCTATTTGCAAGGATTTAATAGTATTGTTAAGGAAATCTAAGGGTTTGCCCTTGTTATAGAAAACCTATGGAGGGGTGACTTAGTGGCTCAGTCGGTTAAGCATTAGACTTGGGTTCATGTCATGATCTCACGGTTCATGGGTTTAAGCCCCACATTGGGCTCTGTGCTGACAGCTCCGAGCCTGGAGCCTGCTTCAGATTGTGTCTCCCTCTCTCTCTAGCCTCTCCCCCGCTTGCTCTCTATCTCTTTACCTCTCAAAAATAAATAAACATTAAAAAAAAGAAAGAAAGAAAACCTGTAGATGCTATTAAGTTTATGGAAGTCACTTATCATTGTCAACCTGGATCTGTGATTCCAAGACATTTGTATGTTTGGACCAATTATGAGACTTCCCATATTCGGGGGCTGATACGAGGCTGTCAGGTGAACACATTAGACACACATACATGCTATTTTTTATGACCATAATTTTAGCATTTAAAATAAAGGGATAATGGGGCATCAGTTGGTTAAGCTTTGGACTTTGGCTCAGGTCACGATCTCACAGTTTGTGAGTTCAAGCTCCGCATCAGGCTCTGTGCTGACAGCTCAGAGCCTGCAGCCTGTTTCAGAGTCTGTGTCTCCCTCTCTCTCTCTCTCTGCCCCTCACCTGTTCATGCTTTGTCTCTCTCTCTACTTCAAAATTAAATAAACATGAAGAAATTTTTTAAAATAATAAAACAAAATACGGGGATAAAAGAATATACTTTTAATGGACTATATTTCGATTTACAGAAAATTCACCATGTTGTGGTTTTTTCTTCCCAAATCACTGGAAAGTAGCAAAGTAGCAGAAATTCTGCTCCCCACCCCTGCGTGGAAACCACTGGTGTGCCCTTGCCAGGGCTCTCCGTGTGCAAAGTGCTTGTTTGTATTACGTCTGGGGTCGACAGTGAGTGACTTAGCAGCTGTCTGGGAGGCTAATCAAGATCTAATGCTCCCAGGTGCTTTGTGTCTGCTCCCCAGAGCTAGTGTCACAGCAAACATCAGAGCTATTTGCCTCTGGCTCCTGAGAAACAAGGACATGCGGCAGGAAGGAGACGAGTTTGGCTGTCACCTGCCCGTTGGCACTGTAGGAAGTGGGTTGGGTGTGGAGAGGAAACAGTGTGAATTGCAGGAAAATATAAATCCTGATAATGCCCTAGCAGGTAACGTGCCCTGGACTTCCCCACATGGAGACACAGCCTTCCTTCACTCGTGCTGCCGGGCCGGGGGATTAGCCAGAAAGACACTGTAAGACCCCAAATACCCCCCAGCCACAGGCTAACATTCCGCATCTCATTTAAGTGTTGCCTGGTTTGGCAGACCTGTGAAGCTGGAAGGGTTGATTCTGCTAGGATATGGTCTAAGGTTAGGAGCTCAGGACACCACAAAGCTTTCGGTAAGTTTCCTAGACCTTCTGGAAAGTTCCAGATCCAGAGTGCTCCCACCCATCTGCTACCTACGCCTCAAGGTCAAGATCTGCCAGGGTAGCACAGGCGGATTTCAAATCGGGAAAGAGGGTGACTCTTCCCACATTATTTTTTCCTGCTGAGTAAGGACTGAAAGGAAGCTGCAGAACTAGGCGTGCCATGAATGTACAGGAGACGGTACATCGGTCCAGAAAGCAGCGGCGAGCTGCCTGTCCAGCAGAAACAGAATGTGAGCTGCGTATGTCACTGTGAAGGTTCTAGTAGCCACATTAAACAAAGTAAGAGGAAACAAGGTAAAATCAATATTCACAATATCCTAATAATATATGCTTATATGTTGTTTAACCCAGAACAGCAGGGTGAAGCTAATTTTAATAATGTATTACTCAACCCAACGTATCAAAAATATAATCTTTCTTTATGTAATCAACATAAAAATTATTAAAGAGATATTTTGCGTTTTTTCATAGCGAGTTTTTGAAATCCAGCGTGTATTTGACACGTATAGTAGTACATCCCAGTTCAGACCAACCACATTTCTTTCTTTCTTTCTTTCTTTTCTTTTCTTTCTTTCTTTCCTTCCTTCCTTCCTTTCTTTTCTTTATTTCTTTCTTTTTTCTTTCCTTCCTTCCTTCCTTTCTTTTCTTTCTTTCTTTCGCATTTATTTATTTTTGAGAGAGAGAGAGAGAGAGAGAGAGAGAGAGAGACAGAGCACAAGCAGGGGAAGGGGCAGAGAGAGACACACACAGAATTTGAAGAAAGTTCCAGGCTCCGAGCTGTCTGCACAGAGCCCCACGTGGGGCTCAAACCCACGAACCGTAGGATCATGACCTGAACCGAAGTTGTGCACTTAACTGACTGAGCAGCTCGGGCACCCACAGACCAGCCACATTTCAAACAGTCAACAGCCACACGTGGTTCACGGCTCTCATGCTAGACAGTGGCAGGTCTAGGGGTTAAAACAACTTATTATTATTATTTCAAAAAATTGTATCTTTCCTTAGTATGAAAGGGGAAAGATGTTCAAAATACAGCTAGTTTTAAAAGACAAGTTGCAAAACTGTATTGCATTTTTGTTTTCCCTTTAATTTTTGAGAGACAGAGCATGAGTGAGGGAGGAACAGAGAGAGAGGGAGACAGAATCGGAAGCAGGCTCCAGGCTCTGAGCTGTCCTCACAGAGTCTGACGCGGGGCTCGAACCCACAAACCAGGAGATCATGACCTCAGCCAAAGTCGGACGCCCAATCGACTGAGCCCCCCAGGCCCCCCTGTTTTCCGTTTAAATACATGGATGTATGCAGAGGAAGGTTAGGAAAGGCACATGCCTACATAAACACACGGGTTACCTAGGAGAAGGTTGATTAAAGTGGATTTTTTTAATTTAAATTTTTCTTTTTGATTTCATATATTTTCTTTTTTTTCTATAATGAACATGTAATATTTGTACAGTGGGAAAATCCTAGATATATTATTGATCGAAGAACCTGAACCAAATATGAGATATTTTAAAGAGATGGCATTAGTTAGGCTTGAATGATGTCCAGACTGAGTGTTTGGTGCAGTGTTCACTCTATGTGCACTACCTGCAAGGTTTTCTCTAAGAATTCAAATGTTTCAGAAATCAGGATACATTCGTTGGAAACAATTTAGAAAGTGTAAGGCAATAAAAGACAGAAAAAGAACTAATGCCATATATAGGTATAAGTATTATGTATATACTTGTATATCTATATATACGTATATCTGTAAACATGCACATGCACGTGCCCTCATGTATATTACATATATCTTTCGTTTTAAATATAAATAAAATCATGCAGAATTTCATGCTGATTTTTATTCACTTTGTTCTTTCATGGCTCCTGGAAATTGGTACTTTCTACCGATAAAGCATCATCTTAACGGCTCCGGAAAAGCCCGCTGCACGGCAGAGACAGCCTCTTAATAGGCATTTCACGGCTGGATTTTATCCCTGCACTCCCCAGGTTCAAATCACAGTCTTGTCCCTTTCCAGCTGCACAACCACGGGAAACTTACATACGCACCTCAGTGTGTTACTGAGGCAGTTTTTGATGAGTAAGCTGGAGAAAATAATAGTAGCCGCCTCCGTGTGTTAATGCTTGTGTTTTGAATGGCGGGTGGCACATACTAAGCCTTGCATAACTGTTTGATAAGTAATCACAAAATTAATTCTCTGTGGAGCCAAACCTACCTTACGTCAAACCAGCTTAGTTTCATCATGTGAAGTAGACCCTTACGCAATTATTTGAGGAAGTCATTTTGAGGAAAATAATTCCAGCACTTTTCATATTGCTGATATGTCATCCCACTTCATGGGAACGTTTGTTTCCAGCTAAACGTTATGGAGCCTCCTCTCTTGGGCCTGGTAACCTAAATTTTTATGTGTGGGCAGGAAGACCTTATGCCTGTTGAAGAAAGGGTAGGGGATGTTTCTCGTTGGGAATTTTTGATTAAACAAATGTAATGAGGGGCGCCTGGGTGGCTCAGTTGGTTAAGTGTCCAACTTCCGCTCAGGTCATGATCTCACAGTTCCTGAGTTCGAGTCCCTCGTCGGGCTCTGTGCTGACAGCTCAGAGTCTGGAGCCTGCTTCGGATTCTCTGTTTCCCTCTCTCTCTCTGCCCCTCCCCTGCTCAGCCTGTTTCTCCCTCTCTTTCAAAAATAAATAAACATTAAAAAAAATCTAAAGAAAAGTAATGAGGTATATTTTGTGCCAGTCTTTAATATGCTAACAAGCACTGGAAATTACCAACGAAGGATGTAAAATGATGTGTTTTTGCCTTTCTTTCTTCACTCAGGACTTTGGGGACTAGTGCTCCACCAGCACATTTTGTTATTCTATACTTTGAACAATAATATTCATTGCATAATGCTTTTAATTTTTTTTTAATGCTTTATTCTTGAGAGAGAGACAGAGTACAAGCAGGAGAGGGACAGAGAGAGAGGGAGACGCAAAATCTGAAGCAGGCTCCGGACTCTGAGCAGTCAGCACAGAGCCCGACGAGGGACTCGAACTCACCAACCCCTGCGGTCATGTTATTTCTAGTCCTCCGACAAGTTCAGGCTTAAGCAGAAAAGCTTTTGGTTCATTCGTTGCCATATTTGGTTTGGGAAAATCTTTCCCGTGGGTGCTACTCTCCTCCCTATAATACACGTGAATTTTCTGTGTGAGATGGCCCCTGGGACTTTCTACCTGAGGACTGTGGGGTCATAGTCAAGCAGTGACAGATGCAGACAAGGCTGGGTTGGAACTGCAAGAACCCTTGGACATTTCTTGAACTTCAGTTCATGTATTAGTTTTATAGGTTCTGCAACACAGTACCACAGTTTTAGTGGCTTAAAACAACACTCTCTTATCTCAACATATCCGTGTATCAAATCTCAGGATGCGGGCGCCTGGGTGGCTTAGTCAGTTAAGCGTCCAACTTCACCTCAGGTCATGCTATCATGGTTTGTGAGTTCGAGCCCCGCATCGGGCTCTGTGCTGACCCCGCAGAACGTGGAGCCTGCGTCAGATTCTTGTCTCCCTCTCTCTCTGCCCCTCTCCTGCTCATGCCCTGCCTCTCTCTCTCTGTTTCTCTGTTTCTCTCTCTCTCTCAAAAAATAAATAAAATGAAATAAACATTAAAAAAAAAAACAAACCACACACAACTCAGGGCAGAGTATAACTGGATTCTCCGCTTTCGTGCAATCCAGCAGTCGGCCGGGGCAGATTCAATGAGGCTCAACCGCGGAAGATTTCACTTAGAAGATGATTCCAATTATGGGCAGAATTAGTGCTGCCCAGCTATAGAAATCACGGCCGCCGTTTCTTCAAGGCCAGCAGGAGAGGCTCACCTCTCCCACTGAGACTGACTCTTATACAATGAAATGTAATCGCAGAGATGACATCTTACGATTTTCATCATCTTCTGTTGGTTAGAAGCAAGTCACAAAGCCTGACTTACTCAAGGACAGGGGAATACACAAGGCTCCATCACTGGGGACTGCCTTCGGGCGTGTGAGCCGGAGTGCATTCTAGAATCCCTGAGGGGCCTTTGTTTTCTTTGGCGGAGCTCAAGCCTGATGAACCCATGGCTGCATCCTGGCCAATCCAGTTCTTTGTCATTTGGATGACACTTTTTTTTCAAATCGGGCCCTCTCTCTGAGTCTCCCTTATCCTTCAATTAGATTTTTCAAACAAAAAGGCAAGGATGGCGTCTCTTAATATCTTTGCAGCTATTAGTGCGGATTTCACAGTAGGCTTTTAGTAAATGCTTGTTGCATAGATGAACGAAGCTCTTGGTTACGTGAGGTCAGTCCTTTCCAGCTGGGCGATCTGTGGCCAGCTGTTTAGTCACGCTAGACCTCGATTTCTTCACCTCCAAAATGGGGATAATGGTCCTTAAAAGAGAAATCTTGTAAAAGTGTAGCTCGGACCCCAGCACCCCACTGCTTTATATCTTCAATGACTCCTCATCCACTTAGAATTAGATTCAAATTCCTTGACCTTGCTCTCCAGGGATTCCTGATCTGTCCTGGGACGCTCTCTCACTCAATTTGCTGAGTCACTCAGGCCTGATTACAGTTGCTTAATTACGCCCAGTTCCTTCCTGCCTCTGCGCCCCTGCATTTGCTGCCCACCGGTGTAGAATGGTGTCCCCCCAGATCGTGTGGCCTGTTTCTCCTTCTCAGCATTCAGGGCTCAACTAGAAAGCCAACCGCTCTGAGAATCTGTGCCATACCGCCTTGGTTTATCATGTGTATTTCGCTACCGGGCTTAATTTACTTTGTACCGATGATCATTTTTGAAACTTATTTATTATTATTTGTTTATTTAGTTTTATTGTTTGCCTCTGCTCACCAGAATGCAGGCTTCATAGAGGAAAGAACTGGTCTGGTTTATTCACCGCCGCGGGCTCAGTTCTTAGCAGCAGAGTCCGTGGCTTACTCACTGAATAAAATAGTGTGTGTGTGTGTGTGTGTGTGTGTGTGTGTAGTATAAACTCAGAGCACAGGTCCCAAGATACAGTGTAAAACACACATACACACAGAGAGTTGTATGAAAAAAAGGATTAATGGTAAAATGCCATTTTCAGGTTAATTAAAAGAGGAGTTCTAACGAGAACTGGCAGACTTTAAACTCCAAATTCCTTCCTCCTGACCCTTGATTATTATCTTTCTGTTTATTATTTCTTGGTTTATTATTGCAGGAAGGGAATGTGTCTGGCAGAGTGATTGTAGTTTAGTCCCCAGCACACATTAATGGTAAATTGAATTGAAAAAAAAATGGCAAAATCTGATGACATAGTTGTTAGAAAGTCACAAGGTAAAAAAGAAATCAGGGAACACTCCCACGGAATCAGAATTTACAAAAATAATTCGCATTGATTCTAATTTATTTGCATTACCATAAATTAATCTTATAATATGGTTTGATTTATTTGCCTTACCATAAATTAGTCTCATAACAGAGTTTGATTCATTGATAATTGGACCCATTATTTAGGATATTTTGAGAAGGATTAAAAATAATTATTTTACCTTTTCAAAGGATTGAAACAACTGGTTTCAGTTGTAGTGTGTACCTGTAAGGTTTGAGTGCTGCCTGTATCTTTGCAATGATTTGCCATGGCTTTTGAAAAAAACTTTTAGTGAGGTAGGGTGGGTGGAGGTGGGTTGTGGAAGGGAGTTATCAGAACTCTTTGTCAGACACCGCCATCTGCTGGTAAGTCTACAAAATGCAACCTTGGAATTTTTCTCTTCAAAAGTTAAATTCTGTGTTCCAAATTCCTCTGTTAATCAAATTCACATAAAACCTGAGATCCAAATTAGACTTGTATTTGAATTTTCACATGATATAAACAAAATTTCAAGTATCACAATGACTGAGTGAATGGTTTCCTCGTAATGGCGAAGAAATACAATCTCAGATGTTAAAAACTGTTCTCATTAAAAAAAAGATCCTCATTACCATTTAAGCTTTTTCATGGGGCTAAATCAGCAAATTAAAGCGCTCAGAGCCCTTGCCTCCCTGCATTTGCTAGATTAGAGCTAAATTCGTTTAATTTTCTTAGTCAAGTGTCCATCACGGCATGCACTCTTCATATCACAGGGAGGTAAAAAAGGCTGACAAGTCTAACATAAGAGACTCATCTTTGCCCAGCCTAATCCAGAGCCCATTGGTAACTATCACCTTGAGTGTGTCCTGTATACTTCAGCAGCTCAGCCCTTAGCTGATGCTCAGGCCCTGGGGAATTGAGTGAATTTGGGCAATGGGAGGTGGCTGTGCCTGGCAGGGGTCCACGGTCTGACCAGGCAAAACCAGGAAGTGCTCAATGGCCAAGTGGACTGTCCTGCCATGGGATGCGTCCCAGCCAAATGAGCTCCTGGGTCCCGGTCTTCCCCCAGTTGGAAGGCAAGTGCTTTCCCAAGGTTCATGGAGTTCTATTAACGGTGGTGATCATCTTCCTTAACGTTAATATTGGGCAGTGTTGACACTAGTGTGCTTTCCAGTTTAATCGAAATGTGCTTGGGTTTGAATTGGCTGCCATTTCTCAGGAAACTACATGCTGTTGGCTTTGAACCAGTCTCTGACTGGTTAAATAGTTGTGAGTCCCAACATACGTTAGCCCCTTAATTGTTAGGGTACTTCAGGCAACTTACTACTGCTGGTGACTCGCTGAGTTTCATACTCAGAATTTCTTAACCCAAGCTCATGTATAACTTCGTCTTTGGACTTACTGGCTCCATGTACATCCTCGGAAAGTATGTGGTGTGTGTGTGTGTGTGTGTGTGTATCTTGTGATTATATGCATTTTTGTGCCCAAAGGATCCCTAGGTTTTCACCAGATTTTCAGAGTAGCCTATAAACTCTCCCCACCTCTAAACAGTGAAGACTTTCTGTGATTCTGCCATTAATTGGGGACTTTAATTGTACTACTCAGAAGGTTGTCATGGGGATAGATTAAGAAAGGTAAAAATCATGGGCAGAGTGCCTGGTGTATATAAATGTTACCCTGGATGAGGAGATTAGAGCAGGGATCAAGACCGTTACTGAAAAAAAAGAGCAAATGTCATTCGGGTTAGTGAACTCGTTTCGAATCACTAAATTACTTCCGGCATTCTCCTTATCTGGCCACGGTGTGCCCCGATGATGTTATTGCCATTATCATAACCAGGTCTGGTTTGACCGAAGGCAACTGAGCTGCGACCTTCGATGAGGTCAATCTTTATTTATCAGCAATTCTAGATTATCAGCAGAGAAAAGGGGGTTCTATGTCAAATCAAGGGCTTCCAGATTACTCTAAGGGTTTACAGAGTACACCTCCCATTATGTGATTAGTGAGGAAATCAAATAATGCTGAGGTAGATGCTTAATAAACATTAGATTTCATTCACTATTTAACCTAGGAAAAACAGAGTTTAGTAAAAGGAATTCATCCTCCATTGAAATAATCAGTAGTTTCCCTGGATGCTCAGTGTTGTCTGAAGTTCTGTTTCATTATTTGGTGAAAGCGAGTGGAATAATGTGAAAAGGGCACTGATTTGGAAATCTAAATAACTGATTAAAAAAATTTTTTTTAATGTTTATTTATTTTTGAGAGAGAGAGAGAGAGACAAAGGGTGGGCGGGGGAGAGGCAGAGAGAGAGAGGGAGACACAGAACCTGAAGCAGGCTCCAGGCTCTGAGCTGGCAGCACAGAGCCTGATGCGGGCTTGAACTCACGAACTGCGACATCATGACCTGAGCTGAAGTCGGACACTTAACCGACTGAGCCACCCAGGTGCCCCAAAATAACTGATTTTAAATTTCACTTCTTGGAGATGATTTTGGAATATGATGTTAAGGATTGAACAAACTTCCCGGGACTCCAATTCTTCACGTGTAAAATGAAAAATTTTTACATTAATCTTTGGATTTTTAAATTATTATTATTTTTTTATTATATTATTATAAAATATTATCATTATTTTTAAAGGAAATCAATTTAGTAGAAACAGCATTAGTCTTCTACTTTTCTCTGTATTATGTTGCTGAACATTAGGACAAGGTACAATTACTAGCAATTTACCTTGAAATTCTGATTTATTTTTCTAGAAGGAACTATGGTAGATAGCATTTTTCATATATTCAAAAGCAGCACAGGTTAAATTGAATTGAGGTGGTTTCTCATAAAATGGCGATTTGAACCCGGAAGTGGTGAAGAGCCACCAGAATAACCAATGCACACGAGAGTCAGTAAATGAGTGAGAATTGGGTATGTGAAGTCAGAGCAGGTTTCTCTCTTTTGGTGCTTACCTTCCTGCGGGAAGGGACAGAGGTGTACAAAATACCTGCCCGAAGGTCCACTTGACGGATATGGAACATTTATCAGTTGGCTCCAGACTCCAGGGGTGTAGACTCCTCTCACTTGGGGTCTGTGCTTTGACGCTGGCTGAGGAGACTCTCACACAGTCAGAGGTGGCCCTGAAGCAGACAGAAGAAGGAGAGATTGGGAGCCTGGGGCAGGATGTCGCAAGAACAGGGAGAATCTGAGCTCGCAGACAGGTCCTCTGCAGCGGAGTCTGAAGGCAGATGTGGGCCGGGGGATGGGATGCAGAACATGGTAGGTTTCGGCGATTTGGGGACAGGGGTATTTTAGAGAGAGTGGTCAAAAGTCGTCTCCTGGAGGAGGAAATAAAGATGATGAGCAAGGACCAGCCCTATGAGATGGTGGGGAGAGACTTCAATGCAGAGAGAATATCAATCATGATGGCCACCAGTAAATGCTCTGTTAGGGACTGGTGGGAAAGGAGGGGAGGGCTAGACCTGGTACTTCAGACCTGCTCTTCCCTCTTTCTGGAAAGCCCTTCTCTCGTCTCCATGGCTGCTCCTTCTGCTCGCTGGGGTCTTGTCCTGAGGGCATTACCTAAAACTGCCCTCCTGCGGCCAGTCCCCATTTCTCTCTACTTCCTTACCCTATACAGTGGATGCAGTGGTGGCCCCCTAAAAGAGGTTGACATTGTAGCCCTTGGAATCTGTGAACGTGACTTATTTTCGAGAAAGCAGGTAGTATAATTAAGGTAAGGATTTGAGATGTCATCACCCTGGTTTATCCAGGTGGGGTTCTAAGTCCAACGATGAGTGTTCTTTCAAGTCACGTACAGAGGCGATAAAGCAATGAGAAGAAGGGGGCAGGGACTGGAGTCCGTGACCACGAGCCAAGGAACGCCTGGCACCAGCAGAAGCCGGAAGACGCAAAGAAGCAGCCTCCCACAGAGACCTCAGAGAGAGCATGGCCACGCCCATAGGTAGATTGTGGACTCCTTGATTTCGGACTTCCGGCCTCCAAAATTGTGAGAGATTACATTGCTGCCGTTGCAAGCCATCCAGCTTGTGGTCCTTTGTCACGGCCCTAGGAAAACTAACGTGTCCTGCCCAACCGCGTGACTTATTTGTGACTTACCCATTTACTGCCTCGCTCCTCCCACTAGATCCTGAGTCCTCCGCGGGGGCAGGCACTTTGTCCCGTTCACTTCTCTGTCCTCAGACCTGCCTGGCTACTTTCCACCGAGTCTGTCTTTTGAGGTCGCCCTCCTCGCTAGGGAAGGCTCCAAGTCACCATCTTCTCGTCGCCTCGGTGGACAGGAAGAAGCCCTGTGCTTCTGCTCGGCGGACGAAACCTGTCAGGCAGGGTTCGGTCAGAAAAACGGCACACGAGGTGTTCTAATGGAGGAGACTTGGTAGAAGGTATTAGCCCACAGGTGTTGGAGGGTTTCGGGAACAAAAGTGGAGAAGGAGCACCTCAGGGTGTGAGGGGCGGCAGGGTCTGAGGGGCGGCAGTGCTACTGCCGGCTGCTCCGGAGGGCGCGAGGCCGGTCCTGGCAACGCCGGAAGCAACCGGAGGCTGCATCCGGCTGCCGCTCTGGGCTGAAGGGCCCTGCGGGGGCCACGTTGCCACGGACACTGAGCAACCAGGGAGAAGCAAGTCCTCTCTCCGGGACCTCCTGCTTTCCCCTCACTCCCTCCTGCCTCCTCAGTTCCCTCCCCGCTTTCGGGTAACAGAATTTCCCAGGAAGCCCCCAGGCCAAGGCATCTGGGAAGCGTAGTTTGCGTGGCAGCAGGAGCCAGCCTAGAGAGAGACGGCTGTGGAGCTCAGCTCAGAGCCCGTTCACAGCGGAAGCGGTGATCGTGTGCCTTCTGACCCGGCGTCAGGAAGCATAGTGAGGGTTCGTCCTTTGCAGCCCGTGCGGATGTATGATTATTGAACGAACAGCGCGGCGTGTAAGTTTTTGCTAATGTCTGTCTTCCTCACTACACTTCAAACTCCGTGAAGAAGACTACCGTCTGTTTTCTCCCGGTCGTATCCCCAGGGTTTAAAACAATGAGCATCATGGAGTTGGCATGTCTAAAGCGTTGTTAACTGCCTGACTGCTTTTCTGGGGTTTTTCTCTCATTTGATTTAATGTTTCGGAAGGAGCAGGCTCTCCTTTAGGTCGTAATGAAAAGTCTTCTCTCCTTGTGTAAAAATGTCATAGCCCGTGTCCCTTAGTGCCGCTATCCCAGAGGCAGGGCGGTGAGTGAGGAGCTGAATTGTCAGGAGGCGGCTCCTGGGGTCTAAGTCGCTCCACTGAGTCTGCGCCAGACTGATTATTGTCAAACCTCCAATATCTGCTTCCGCTTGTTTCATGGCGATGTAAGTCTGGACTCCTTCAAGCAGGTTTGTTTTAGAAAATTCCTTTACGATATGTCTTTACGAAAACTCAAAATCGATCACTTTTCCTCTGAATAATGGAAATGGGATTCAGTACATGGTTCCTTTTTTTTTTTAAGTGTATTTATTTATTATGAGAGAAAGAGAGAGAGAGAGAGGAAGAGAGAATGCGAGCAGGGGATCGGCAGAGGGAAAGGAAGAGAGAGAATCCCAGGCAGGTTCTGCACCGTCAGTTTGGAGCCCTACACGGGGTTCAGACCCATGAACTGTGAGATCATGACCTGAGCCCAAGCCAAGAGCGGACACTAAACTGACTGAGCCCCCCAGGCGCCCCTAAGTACATGGTTCTTAAAGCAGGGATGATTTCTGTCCCCCTGGAGGGGTTGGCAATATCTGGTGCTAGCATCTAGCAGGCGGAACCTAGAGACACTGCTGTTTATCCTAAATGCACAAGAAAGCCCTCACGAAACTGAATTATCTGGTCTTGAATGTCAATACCACCCATCGAGAAATCCTGGTATAGTTTAAATATATTTTCTTTTTTTTAAGGACAAAGTTCTCTTTTTTTGAATATTTATTTATTTATTTTGAGAGAGAGATGGGGAGAGGGGCAGAGAGAGAGAGGGAGAGAGAGAATCCCAAGCAGGCTCCATGCTGTCAGCACAGAGCCCGATGTGGGGCTGGACCTCACAAACGGTGAGATCATGACCTGAGCTTAAATCGAAAGTCAGACACTAAATGGACTGAGACACCCAGGTGCCCCTAAACTATGTTTTTCTTATTCCTTACTCTATGAAAAAAAGTATAATAGAGTGAAAAGGCATCAGCTTGGGAACCTAAAAGGGCAACCTTTAAATCTCACCTTCTTGTTCTAGCCGTTTAACCTTAGGGAATTAACACATTGCTGAAGGCATCAATTTCTCATCTATGAAGTGGGGGAATTAAATCCTGGTTTGTTACATTGTTATGAGGGTTGCATGAATTAAGCAGTGTATGCTGCCTGGCACACCGGAACCTCAATAAATAGCACTGGCTCTGTGAAGGAAGCATATATGTTCGAAATGCTACAAAAAATGCCCAAAAAGTACTTGCTCAACTTCTTCATTGCTTTTCCCCCTCAAGGAACAGAAATCTGAGAAACTGCATAAATCACCCATTACCCAAAGCAAATTTTTCATTAATGATGTTTATCTAAAAAAAACCTTGGTCTACACTGTTTAACTTATTTTTTTCTTTTTAATATTTATTTATTTTTGAGAGAGAGAGAGAGACGAGTGTGAGCAGGGGAAGAGCAGAGAGAGAGGGAGACACAGAATCGGAAGCAGGTTCCAGGCTCTGAGCTGTCAACACAGAGCCCGATGGGGGGTTCGAACTTGCAAACCGTGAGATCATGACCTGAGCTGAAGTCGGAACTTAAGCAACTGAGCCACCCAGGCGCCCCCTGTTTAACTTATTCTAAGAGTATTAACTAGAGTCACCATATTCTTCAGAGCAATAATCTCATAAGAATCAGAAGAGGTCAAAACATGAATATATGGGGACAATAGAAACAAATGTTTGAACCTGAGACATACTAATGCCATAGCCAGGAGGCGCTGTCAAGGAACTTTAAATGTTCTGAAAATACCATACAATTCGATTTAGACTGACCAAAACAAAGCAAAATAAAACATTCACCTTTACTTATGAAATATCATGTTCATAATATTTAAAATGTGTTATTTAGCTTTCACGAATTAATTGGATTTTTGCTCTCTATAGCTTGGCTAAGGGAATATATATGTGTGTGTGCGTGCACGCGCACGTGCGTGCATGCGTGCATGTGTGTGTATTGTTTCAACTGGCAAAGCAATGCATATTCATTTTAGGAAATTTAGAAAACATATGAGAGTCAAAAGAAGAGAACGATGAAAAATGACCCATAATCCAGTAAGTAAAAAGAGATGCTTAACATGTCGGTGTATTTCCTTTGCTTTAGTTTGGTCACTAAATGACTCTTCTTGGGGGCTGGGGCTAGACTGGGTGAGTTCAGCGGGGTCTCTGTTCTCAGCACTTGGCAACATACATAGCACATAATTCAGGCACCTCTACCCAGAAATACTTGTTGGCTGACTTGGTTGAATGGGTCCTTAATTGAGCATATGTATTAGGCTGTAAGACTGTATGAAATTAACATTCTGCTAAAGGCTTAAAATCACAAGTTACCTTTTGTAACTGCTTACGTATTAGGTCGTAACATAATGAAATGGGCCATCTATACTAATATCTGACCTAAATGGCGGACATATATTTACGACTTCTATTATATCATGAGCCTTTTGAGGACCGAAAGTGAGTATTATCCCTCCTTTGTGCCACCCGCAAAGCTGGGTGAAAGCTTTGTAGAAAGAAGGTGCTTAAACATTGAACACTGCGTTGTGTGGATACGTGTGCCCTGTGAGGTCTCCCAAAGCCTTTACGTGAGACTGACAAATGTGGAATTGCGTATTTTATTATTTTCCTTTACGTTTAAATGATAATGATGTTTCTGCATTGCTGGTGGGAATGTGAAAATGGTTCAGCCACTGTGGGAAAGAGTTTGACAGTTCTTCAATAAGTGAAACATAGAATGACCATATATTCCCCTCCGGGTACGTACCCACGAGAATTGGAAGCGGGTATTCAGACAATTCTGTGGACACCGATGTTCGTAGCACTATTCCTGACAGCCAAAAGATGGAAACAACTAAGTCGTGTATGAATTGATGCAGAGATAAACAAGATGTGGTATATCCATACAATGGAATATTATTCCGGCATAAAAAGGAATGAAGTAATGGTAAAAGCTGTAACATGGATAAACCTTGAAAACGCTATGCTAAATGAAAGAAGACCACATATCCTATGATTCCACTTACAAGAAATATCCAGAATAGGGAAATCCGTAGAGACATAAAGCAGATGAGTGGTTGTCAGAAACTGGAGGGAGGGAGGAATGGGAATTTATTGTTTAATGGATACTGAGTTTCTTTCCGGCATCCTGTATAAAAATGTTCTAGAGGGGCGCCTGGGTGGCTCAGTCAGTTGAGCGTCTGACTTCAGCTTGGATCATGATCTTGGGGTGCATGGGTTCAGGACGCGCATTGGGCTTTTTGCTGACAGCTCCGAGCCTGGGGCCTGCTTGGGATTCTCTGTTTCTCTCTGTCTCTCTGCTCCTCCCCTGCTTGTGCTCTCTCTTTCAAAAGTAAACAAACATTAAAAAAAAAAATGTTCCGGAACTAAATAGCGTGGTAGTTGTACAACGTTGTGAGTGTACTAAATATCACTGATAGTAAATTTGATGTTATGTGTGTTTTTTCACAGCAGAAAATCAAGCAAAACCCCTTTTTGTTATCTAAATAAGTCAGGATCCTTTCGATGCAAGGGACTGAATCCAATCAAACTGGTTTTGAAAAGAGCAATTATGGGGAAGAAAATTCATTTTATCACAAAACTAAGAAGCCCGAGGTAGAGAACTCCGACACTGTCGTCCAGATAATATTCTTTCTTGGAACCCCTGGGTGGCTCAGTTAGTTACATGTCCGACTTTGGCTCAGGTCATGATCTCGCGGTTTGTCAGTTTCAGCCCCGCATTGGACTCTGGGCTGACAGCTCAGAGCCTGGAGCCTGCTTTGGTTTCTGTGTCTCCCTCTCTCTCTCTCTCTGCCCCTCTCTCATTCGAACTCCGTGTGTGTGTCTCTCTCTCTCAAAAAATAAATAAACATTAATAAATTTAAAAAATTAAAAAAATTCTCTCTTTTCCCTTCTCCTTTCTCTCTTTTCCTCCCTCCCTCTTTCTCTCACCTTTGCTGTCTCCCTGTACATTGGCTGCTACACAGGTGCTCCTCCACTGTGTGGCAAGAGGAGAAGGCAGCAGATAGCCTCACAGAGATCCAGGTGTCCGTCATCAGCTGAGGGACCTCAGGGGAAAGAAGGAGTCTCTCAAACTGGCCAGTCTTGGGCAGTGGTAAGAAGAAATATCTCCTAGCCCTTCTACACCACCAGCTGTGTGATCTTGAGCAGGCTACTCAATCTCTTTGACCTTCGGTTCCTCAGCTGTGAAATGGGAATAACCATAGTACCCACCTCATTGGGTTGTGAAATGCTTAGAGCTGGCACATGAGAAGTGCCCATTAGGACGGGCTGTTGTGATCATCGCTGTCATCATCAGTATCAAAGCCTCTAGCTGTCAAATCCAGGAGAAGGACTTGATTGGCCAGGCATGGGCCAATGGACTCCCTTGTTCCTGGGATTCTGGAGTGGGCCGGTCCCCCAGAGGCAGTCCCCGCACAGAATGAGGTCCTTACCAGAAAAAGGGAGTAAGGGAGCTGGGCACCCTGAACACTGATGGTTACCCAGTTGCTCACCACCGCCACAGAGAGCTTCAAAATCCCCTCTCTGTGGTATAAATATATACACATACACAGTGGAAGTTAGCGCTCTGTGGTCACAACGTGCCTAGCCCAGTTTTAAGCTATTTATGTTTATTAGATCGTTTGTTCTTACAAATCTTCTGTAAAATAAACTATCGCTCCTGTTCCAAATCAGACAACCACATGACAGAAAGTTGAAAGAGCTTGCCTAAGGTTGTCAGGTCAAGGTATGATTTGAGACAGTCTGAATTTTCAGCCGTTTGGCCCTAGTGCCTTCTGCTTAAAAGCACTTACAAATAAGTTAATGAAAACATAAGAAAAAATAATTGGGCAATTTGCACAGGTGGCATTGGTGTTGGCAAGAAAGGAAGGAAGGAAGGAAAGAAGGAAGGAAGGAAGGAAGGAAGGAAGGAAGGAAAGACTTGTTTTTAAGAGCTCACGTGTATACAAGAGGTTGTACGTTAACATAAGAAGGAGTAGCAAACTAATGAAATGAAATTCTGCTGGCCCTCCCATTGCGAAGAATAAATGTTGGTTAGCTTGAAGAAATAACTCTCCTTCCCTAAATTTAAATCCCTCCTTCCATTGAAAACTGAGAGATTTGGAGGCGAGGATCTTTGAAGAGACCTGACTATCAATTCTCACATATTCGTATATATCTCCAAGTTGGCATCGCTTGCTAACGGGATTAGCCCCAGGACCTCCGGTCAAGCAAACAGGTCTTTTTCCTGATACAACCAGAAGGCGTGAATGGGTTAGTTGTGTTTACTAACTGTGTGGAAAGGTAAACACAACCAGAAGGCATGAATGGTTTAGTTGTCTTCCATTGTGGGTCTTGCTTAAAGTACTCCGGGTGAGAACCGGTTTTTAGGACACAGCAGGTGTCCCAGCTGGCAATTAAATACAGCGAAATTTGCTTGCTTTGGCCAAATGTCCCATACCACCGGATAAAGAAGGAAACAAACACTGTTTAAATAAGCAAATAAGGAGAACGAGGAGGACTAGACCCGTGTCTGCGGGTGACAAAAGAGAGGCTCTGCATTATATTTCGAGCATTGAGATAGAACGAAGTCAAACATATTTATTTAATAACAGAGTAAAAAAGAACAGCTGTGGAAAATATTTAGAAGATGATACACACACAGACAGACTTACAGCATAGACACAAGAGGGTGCCAGGATATCAGAATGTTTTTCTTTATCTGTTTTTTCCCCTACACTCTTGTTTCCCTGAAATTAAAAAGTCACAATTTTGTGACTAAAATAACATAATTATTGTATGTCACTTGGAAAAGATTCAAATAGCATGGATATGTGACAAGCACCTAGCGCTTTTGACTACCTGCGGTGCCCCAAAAACCGTACTAAGAATATTCGTTTTTTCAATTCACTGATTTCTGTGGAGGTGGTTACTATTACCAACTCAGTGTTTGCTTGTTTGTTTATGTATATTTGAGAGAGTGAGTGTGTGTGTGAGCATGAGTGGGGAAGGGGCAGAGAGGGAGGGAGAGACAGAGCATCCCAAACAGGCTCTTTGCTGTCAATGCGGAGCCCGATGTGGAGCTCGATCTCATGACCCTGGGATCACGACCTGAGCTGAAATCAAGAGTCTAATGCTCATCCGATGGAGTCACCCAGGCGCCCCTACTAAACTGGTTTTAGCAGATGGGGCAATATACGCCCTGAGCTGGGAATTGCCTTCGGTAAGGCCACTCAGCATCTAGGCTCTGCCGTAACCCAAGCAGTGGGATTCAAAGTTGGTAGAGGAACCAACTTCCTTTGTTAAGGAACAAAGTAGAAGGCCACAGTTCTGCACCCCTCGTCCCTCACCCATCCCAACTCCAATCCCATCACTGCCCAAAGTTAAGGTAGCCCGCCTGTCCCTTTTTGCGTAGGACTTTCCCAATTCTTAAAACCAAAGTCTTGTTTCCCAGGAACTGGTACACTGGGATGGTTATTCACCCTACCCAGAGCGCACTTGAAAAATAATAGTTGACTTTGTATCTTGCCTGAATATATAAAATATGCTTTCAGAACTTTGTTTCCATAGACACGGGCACGTCGTTTCTCTGTGACCTGTTTTCCTCCTGTCTCAATGTATTAAGAAGCCCCTTCCCTTCCCTCTCCTTTGAATAACTAGATATGCTTTCATTGTAAAGTCATCTAGTTGCTCATATAACCATCCCTTCTGAATGCTTTGTTAAAATGGGAGGGTAAGATTATAAATAAAGAGGAATAATGAGATATTTGAGGAAGAACTTGAAGGGACAAAAAACTCTAAGGACCAAAAAAGAAGAAAGGAGGGAAAGAGTGAACAAGAAAAAAAGATCTCCAAGAGTAGAAAGAAAGAAGAAAAGTTGCTTCAGGAACAATGACGAGAATCATTTTATTTCCAGAGGAAGGAAGGGCGCAGGAGAGGAAGGTCAGGAAGGCGTCCAGTTCTACTTCCACCCTGCAGAGCTGTGGGATCATGGACGAACTGTTCTGCTCAGTTTCCACAGCGGGAGAATGAGGACGACGGTCAGCCTTGCCCAGCCACGTAGAGACAAAGACTGGAAGGACTGAGCGAGTCTAAAGCTCTTGGATTAATTATACGAATATAAGATTATATGACAGCCTGGTTCAAGAACCAGCCAGCAGGTGCTGCTGTGATCACTGACATATGGTTCAAAGGAAGAGATTACACGCTGATGAAAGAGGCTCGAGTTGATGATCTTCATGTATCAGATTCCCCCAGGGAAAAAGGGAACACCCACAGCCCCACCCCACGATGGTTGAATTTTTCTCCAAGAGTGGAACCTGTGCATTCGTCATTTCGATGAGTTCACCCAGGGAGTTTCTGACGCAAACCATCCCAAACCGGTGAATTGAGGGCCAGGGCACAGTGCAACAACAGGGGGCGCCATTCACTTATTCGACAATGCAGGCGGCAGCCGCTGAAGCTGTGCAGTGCTCAGCCTGGGAAGGTAAACCGGCCCTGTGACAATGGCGTCCCACTGAAAACTACCAGAGATGCTCCTTGACCCTTTGCTAACGACAGAGGAAGAGCCATGAGCACTTGCTGTGCACGAGAAATTTTCGCAGACATTGTTTTTAATTTATTTTTTTGTATTTGGTTGGGATAGACATGACATAAAATTAACCATTTTCAAGTCTACCGTTCAGTGGCACTTAGTACATTCGCATTCGGTACGTTGTACGTTTGGGACAACTGACTCCTCTATCTAGTTCCGTGTATACGTTATCTTATTTAATCCTCCCGACATTCTGAAAGGTCAAATGTTCGTTACCTGCGCCAGCGGCAGAAGGAAGCCTAGATCAACTCTGGTCATTAGTCCAGGGCTGGACCGTTGGTACAAAACAAAGCTAGGTTGCAAATCCACGTCATCCATCCAAAGCCCTTTCAAATACACGAGTAGAAGTGGGACCCTGGGATTTCCTATTTTCATGAAAAAAATATTGAAACGGAGCTTAGGACATTGCAGCTTTCATGTCATATCATTAGTCTTAATAAGTCAACCGGAATAATGCTGTACCTCTACCTTTTCCTCCTTCACACCTCCAATCACTTACCATCATTTCCTGGGGACATGTTCTGCATAGATGTCCCATCCGGGACTTCAAAGTAAAAACAAAGTAAATTAGCAACTTTTCCCAATAGAAAAGAAAGGGGGATTTTCCCAGGCTGTAGGTAAACGCACAGAGAATGACATAGCATGGGATGTGTCTTCCCACTCAGGACCCATAGGGCACAAGTGTACTCAACCCTCGTGAGCTGAGGAAAGCAGGGCAAAGGCACTTTTCTTTAGTTTACTTATTTTGAGAGAGAAAGAGAGCATGAGCAGGGAAGAAAAGGACGGGGAGGGAGGGAAGTAGTGGGGCAGGCCAGAGAGACAGGGAGAGAGCGAATCCCAAGCAAAACAGCACCAAGCCTGACATGGGGCTTGATCTACGACCTGTGAGATCCTGACCTGAGCCAAAACCAAGAGTCAGATGCTTGACCAACTGAGCCACCCAGGCACGCTCCAAACACACTTTTAGATAGGACGGCCATAAAATTCATCATCCCACTGGAACCGGGACTTTTTCGGAAGGATGCTTGGACTGGGTGCCAGAACGGCAGGCCAAACCGGGGCCGTCCAAGACAAATGAGGACACAGGGTCACTTAACTTGTAGGACCTCTTACAGGGAGGCTGAAAAGCTATCGCTCTTCTGCAGCGTCGAAAAGAACGAGAGGAGAGTGAACTACGTATATTGAGAAATACAAGAGAAATAAACACTTAGCAAACAGTAAAGCTCAGCTACGAAAAATCAAGCCAAGCGAAATATCCATAAAGGTTTAAAGTTAGTTGATTGCAAAACAAGAGCAGGGAAAGGACTAAAATGCCAGAAAATATGAAGCCAAATGACTCTCAGAAATCCACCACCCCTGAAACGAGCAGAAACATAAAAGTTCAGCGAGAGCCTGTACCAGACCAATTAAGTCCTACGAACATGACGGGTAAAGGAGACTACATCTTGAAGCTGGAGCAGACGCTAAATGGAAATCAGATGACTTAGGAGAAGAAAAGCCAGCACATGACTCATAAAAATATCCCTTGAAAAAGAAAGTTCACAGAAAAACAGAGAAACATCCAAGTAAAATGAATTCTCCCAGGTCAGGGCCGGGGCCAGCAGGAGGTGTCTGGTGGTCTACCGAGTCACAGACCCAGGACAGAATTACAACGTCTGTTTCTAGTGCGGCTCATTCCATTGGACTAGATGGGTGAGGCAGATGGCTGGCGTGTGCAGGTGCGTGTGCATGTGCGTGCGCGTGTGTGCGCGTGCGTGTGTGTGCAAGAGCCAAGCAAGATAGATGTGGGGCTGCCCAAGGCTTAGCACATGAGTTACTCAACTCCCAGCCCTCCTGACTCCCAATTCCCAGGAAGGGTGGGCAGGATTTCTGAGCACAGCAATAAGCCTTTAACCATTTGGGAGGACTTTCGCTCATGAGGTTCTGCAAGCAGTGTTGCCCTTTCTTCTTGGGCTGAGATTATTTTCTCTGTTTCATTCTCGTGTGACGGAGGAGCCAAGATTTGGGAATTTTAAAGGCCTGGACTCAAAGCTCAATATTTTCACCAGTAGCTGAAGGACCTGGGCCATGTACCTTTTGCTTTCTTGGTCTTTGCTTTCCTGGCTGTAGACAGAGAAAAAAAATATGACTTCCCTTGGGGCACCTGGGTGACTCAGTTAGTTAAGCACCCGACTTTTGATTTTGGCTCAGGTCATGATCTCGTGGTTCGTGGGTTCGAGTCCCACATCAGGCTCTGCACTGCCAGTGTGGAATTCTATCCCCCTCCCCCGACTTCCCCATCCCCTGCTCACCCTCTATCTCTCTTTCAAAATAAATAAATATCTTAAAAAACATGACTTCCCTTGGTACTTGGGAAGATCGAGATCATTCTTGGGAATCCCCAGGGGATTTGTCCAGCATTGGGTGTGAGTGTGGGCTCACAACGAAAGAGTCTCCTTCCCCTTTCTTGTAATAGAGAAGAGATGGTTAAAGGCACAGAAGACTGAAGTTCTTACTCGAAGTCAAACAATATCTAGAAGTCATGTAAGGACCGAGGGTCAGCGCTTTGGTGTCCCTCTCGTACAGGTGCTTTTCTCAGCCTGCAGCCCACCTGCGTGCTCCCCTGCAGCTCGGGGTAGAAGGCTCCAGTGCGCGACAGGTCCCAATACAAGTGCTGGAAAGGCTCTGCTCTCTACCTTGGGACTTTCCCCAACACCATGGAAATAACTCCTCTCGCAACAACACAAGCCTGGAACTGCAGGGTGGGAGGGGGGTTAACACGCCCTACAAGTAAACCCCAACCAACGAGGGTCAGGAGTTGGTGGGAAAATGGCCTC